>JACEEZ010009345.1:338216-355716 GCA_016584305.1 Chionoecetes opilio | reverse complement strand
TGATCCCTCGAAGTAAGATCTGGCAAATGAAATTTCACCCACAAAATCGCTATATTGCGAATAACTGAATAAGTATATTGGAAATACCTGAATAAGTTAAGAACGACTGACCAGTTCCTACCGTTCAAGCCATTAAGGATCGCTGCAAACTGTCACTCAACACATCTGTCATAACAATTTATTTTTTTGTGTTTCCTCGACTGCTTAAAATAATCAATACTATATACGGTGAGGCGCTTTCTTAAATATAAATTCAGTTTCGAATAAAAATGCCACGAAAGCTGCTCACCTGCAAAATAGAAAGTCAAGGTGAGGTGAATCGTTTTACTCTAATTTCCTTTCGCATTCTTTTCTCTCCCGTCTTTTTCCTCTTCTCTTTCTCTATCTTTCTCCCCTGAAATGTCTTTTTCTTTTCCCTTTTAGAAATTTTTTCTAATTCTTTTTAAATGTTTTTTCCGCACGTCTGTTAGTTCTTTCTTTCCTCCCTTCATTCATTCTATTTCTCTTCATTTGCTGTTGCTTTTGACAACGATTTTCTTTTGCATTGCTCTTGCTTTCGTCTAGCTTGTCGGCAGTGCAGATAAAAAATACTGCAATTGGCACACTAGTTACTGTTTATTCCACTGGAGTCCATTTCTCCCTTCATATTTTTTCTTGAATAAAAGTAAAAAAAGTCTAGAAATGCAATGCCATGAAAAATGTGACGGCTGCTGCAAAATCCACTTCTCTCTTTCTCTATCTCGCTTTCTTTTTCACTCTCTCACTCTCTCTCTTTCTTCGTCTATTTTCTCACTCTGTACACATGATTGTTTCTCTCTTGAGTTCTTAGTGTCTTTTGCCTCCCTGTTTCGTATACTTATTGTTACTTTGGTGCTAATTATTATTAGCTAATTATTAGCATTAGCTAATATCTTTTTTCCTTATCTCTTCTATAATTACAATATTTCAACAACTTATTATTGTATCTCCGTTGTATTACGTATCCTTTTTTTTTTGCCCGTTTCAGATATCAAGCAGTAATTTTAGTTTTTGACAAATTTTTGAAGCACAATTTTTTTTTATACGATCCTGTTGCTGATATGTTTCGATAAAGATTTACTCGAGAATTCACAGCCAGACATCATGATATCCACTTTCTTGTATCAATTTTAAAATAACTTAGCATTTTCGCGTCTACCTTCACACGGTCTTTGAAAGGATCAACTTTCTATTTCTTCTTTAATGGGGAGAGGCAGGGAATGGGGAGCAAGGGAGCACTGTTTGAGGAGAGATAAAAACAGAAAGGAAAAAAAGTACAGAGAGAGAGAGAGAGAGAGAGAGAGAGAGAGAGAGAGAGAGAGAGAGAGAGAGAGAGAGAGAGAGAGAGAGAGAGAAGAGAGAGAGAGAGATAGAGAGAGAGAGAGAGAGAGAGGAGAGGGAGAGAGAGGAGAGAGAGAGAGAGAGAGAGAGAGAGATAAACAAAAAAATATGTTATACGTGTGAATTTTTTTGGTGTACAATTCTGGTAATGGGATTTTCTACTCTGCATATAACAACACACATAAGTGGCAACAATTTCCGCAGTGGGCTTTTTTACATATTTTGCGTGGAAAAAAACTAAAAAAACCTCCCCAAAACACGTTTGTCACAACAATATAGAAGTAATTTACCCCTACGCTTGGTGGCTCTACTCACTGCCAATTTTCCGTGCTTACACCTCACATAACAAACATGAACGTGCAATTTTGCACGTGTAACATGAGGTCCACGATTACACGGCTTATAATAACATAGTAAAACAAATTTCAAGCTTTCTGAACACGAACAGATTTCAGCTCTAATCCTCCTCCTTTGTGGGCACGAGACTGCAATCCCTCGCTTGTTCGATGGTGAAGGCAGAGGCGCGGCGTGACGCGGGCACCAGACAGCCCGGCGGCATATTCCCGTTCTCTATGTGAGTATGTGGTTTCCTAGTGAAGACGCTTGGCTGTAGCTCCGAAAGTAACCCTAGGAACTTCTCGAAAATACCCTCATTGTGATTCCCACGCAATGTTATCCTACACTCCAACTCCAAAACCTACCCTATCCGTAACCAAACCTAACGTGTTCAAGAGTAAACGCCACATACTCTTCCAGAAAATGGGACTATGCAGCCCGGCGTTAACACCATTACTCCTATTTCGCCCACTCACCCTTTTTCTCTTGCAGTGACGCTACCGTATGTCTGCCTATCTCCCTGCCTTCTGCCTGCCACCCGTCCCTACCCTCCTCTGTCTGGCTGTCTGTTGGTGTCGGTCTCTCTCTCTCTCTCTCTCTCTCTCTCTCTCTCTCTCTCTCTCTCTCTCTCTCTCTCTCTCTCTCTCTCTCTCTCTCTCTCTCTCTCTCGTTATAGAGAATCATAGTGAGATTAAATCAGATCAAGCAATAATGTTTGCTGCAAGTGTGTTATTCACCCTGGTCTTGTCCACGCGAGCTGGCTCGCGATCGCCAGTTTTCACCCTCTCAGTGCGAGCTTGGAGCTCATTATTACTGATCTTTGGGCAATGCTGGTACCTCACACACCACACACCCCCATCCCCTTACTCAAGGGGGACAGTACCGCCCGAATTTCACAGTGGATAAATCCCCGTGAATGAGCGGGGCCGGGGATCGAACGCCGGACCACAGAATGATGCCGGACGCCGTAACCAACTGAGTCACACGGACGGTGTGTTTGTGTGTGTGTGTGTGTGTGTGTGTGTGTGTGTGTATGTGTGTTGTGTGTGTGTGTGTGTTGTGTGGTGTTTGTGTGTGATGTGTGTGTGTGTGTGTGTGTGTGTGGTGTATGTGTGTGGTGTGTGTGTGTGTGTGTGTGTGTGTGTGTGTGTGTGTGTGTGTGTGTGTGTGTGTGTGTGTGTGTGTGTGTGTGTGTGTGTGTGTGTGGTTCTTGTGTCGTGTGTGTGTGTTGTGTGTGTGTGTGTGTGTGTGTGTGTGTGTGTGTGTGTGTGTGTGTGTGTGTGTGTGTGTGTGTGTGTGTGTGTGTGTGTGTGTGTGTGTGTGTGTGTGGAGTGCGTGCGTGCGTGCGTGTGCGTGTGTGTGTGTGTGTGTGTTTTGGGAGGGAAAAGAACGATGTCGGTAAATCTTCTTGGTACCTACTCTTTCTCCTTCTCAACTCCACACCACCACCACCTCCTCCACCTCCACCTCCTCCTCCTCCTCCACTTCCTACCCCATCCCTCCACCTCCATTATTCTACTCTCTCTCTGTCTTCCATCCCCTTCCTCCACACGCCACCGTCTCACGCCTATTAGTTACCGCAACGATGCTGATTAAAATTCAAGACTTGAGCTGCAATGTGTTATTCTGCTGTGCCGTAAACAAACATAGGCATATACAACCAAACCCTTACAGGAAGAGCACAAGAGGGCGCAATGATGATGAAAGGGAGGACAGAAGGAGGAGAAAGTTTTAAAAAAAGCACTGAGTAGTAATGGAAAGAGAAAACATACACGTTGATTAGGAGTATTCAGAACATCGCTGAGGAATGATTGGAAGCGATGGATAGGTGAGAAAAGCGAACTTTAAAGGATAATGGGGTGAGAGGAGAGAGAAAGAGGAGAGAGGAGAGGGGGGAGAGAGAGAGAGAGAGAGGGGAGAGAGAGAGTTGAGAGAGAGAAAAGGAGAGAGGGAGAGAGACAAAGGAGAGAGAGGGGAGGAGAGGGGAGAGGGGAGAGGGGAGAGAGAGAGAGGCGGGAAGGAGAGAGGGGAGAGAAGAGGAGAAAAGGAAAAGAGAGAGGGAGAGGGAGAGAGAGAGGGGAAAAGAGAGAGAGAAAAAGGGAATGTTTTCTGAGAGGTTGGTGTGAAAATTAAAAGGGGAAAAAAACGATGAATATTTGTTGGGAAAGAAAAAAGAGAAAAGAGAGAAAGGGGGTTTAAAGGAGAGAAGGGGGGACGATAAAAGAAAGGAGAATAAAACACAGTAGACGAGAAGAGATAATTTAAAGTGGGGGGTTTTGGAGAGGAGAGAGGAGAGAGAGAGAGAGAGGAGAGGAGAGAGAGAGAGAGAGAGAGAGAGAGAGAGAGAGAGAGGGGGGCGAGGGGAGAGAGAAGAGAGAGAGAGGAGACGGAGAGAGGGGAGCCGGGGAAAAGAGAAGAGGGGAGGAAAAAGAGAAAAAGAGAGAGGGGGAAGAAATGAGAGAGAGAGAGAAAAAAAAAAAAGAAAAAAAAAAAAAAAAAAAAAAGGGGAGAGAGAGAAACCCTGAAAAATGTATAATAAGAAAAAGCCGATTGAAGACAAAAAATAATTGGATGTGAGAAACAGACTAAAAAAAACAAGGGTAAAGTTATAAGGTAAAAGAAATAAGACGAATGAAGAAGGTCTGGGAGGAGAGGGATGGGTTCAGGGGGGAGGGGGAAGAGGGGGAAAGGGGGGGGGGAGAAAAGAAAATGCTGCACAGTTAAAAAAAGAACAAAAATGGGGACAGGTGAGGGAGCCACGAAAACACCGGGAAATTAAAAAAGTTTTCCCAAAGAGGAACAAGGGGGGGGGTAGTATTTAATAAATTTTCGAGTTTACACCCCACCGTTTTGGGTTGCGCCAATGGTGGTGCAAATGTTACAGAATAATACATGCTACCTTATGTTATCATAGTATGTACTACAGATACTGAAGGGGAAAACTTGACGATGCATAAACTAGAAAAGAAATATAGCGATCTGAGATGATTATATAATTTCTAAGGGTCTAACGTTTGAGAGAGGAGAGAGAGGAGAGGGGGAGCGAGAGAGAGAGAGGAGGGAGAGAGAGAGGAGGGGAGGAGAGAGGGGGGTGGGGCAAAAGGAGAGAGAAGAGAGAGAAAAGGAGAGAGGAGAGAGAGGAGGGGGAGAGAGGAGAGAGAGAGAGAGGGGAGAGAGCGAGAGAGAGAGAGAGAGAGAGGAGAGAGAGGAGCGAGGGAGAGAGGCAACAAAAGGCGAGGAGGGGAGCGAGGGGAAAAATAGGACCGGGGAAAAGGAGGGAAGAGAGAGGAGAAAAGGAGACGAAAAGAGGGGAAGAGAGAGAAAAGGGGAAAGAAAAAGAGAGAGAGAGAGGGGGAAACCCCTCCAGTTCAGTCCCTTTAAAAAAAATGAATAAAAGGGAGGGAGGGGAGCCTAAAACGCTATCCCCTTTTTTTCTCCCTCTTTATGGGTGCCACTAAAAAATTTTTAAAAGAGGATATCGGGAAACCCGGGCCCGCGTCTTTGGCGCAACGGAGATAAAAAGTCAAAAAAAGAAGAGTTTTTTTTTAATTAAAGCGGTTTCTTCCCTTGCCCGGTTTTTGCGGTTTTGGGAATTTAAACCTTTGAGGGCCCAAACCTTCGTTTTTTCCTTTAAAGGGTTTTAAAATTTTGGTACATTTTTTTTTGGTTTTTTGGGTGTTAAATTGTTGGAGGGGGAAAAAAAATCCCCTTTTTTAGTGATTAAAAAAACCCCCGTTTAGATTTCCCCTTCTCTCTCTCTCTCTCTTTTCCTTTTCTCTCTTTCTCTCCCCTTTTTCCTCTTTCCTTCTCTTTTTCTCTCCTCTTTTCCTCTCTCCTCTCTCTCTCTCTCTCTCTCTCTCTCTCTCCTTCCTCTTTTCTCTTCTCTTCGGATGATGCCTTTCTGGATGGATTGCAATTTTTCCCATCAAAGGGTTTTTGATAATACTTCAAAAATTTAAGAATACACAAGGGGGGGGGTATTCCCAAATCTATCTTCACAAAATGTTTTCGGGCCCAAAATACTATTAGGAATTTGGGCTTTGGGGGAAATTGCTCACTTTTGGAACCCTTATTTTTTAAAATTTCCCCAACCCCCACAATTTTTTTTTGGGCCCGATATATCCCCCCCTAATTTTTAAATAATTGGTTTTTATGCATTTTTTAACATATCATTTACCATTTACCCAACCTCTAGGACACCTTTTTAATTATGGGGATTTTTTAAATTTAATTTTTTAAAAATCAAAATTTGAAAAAAAATGCTCAAATTTTGATAAATTTTTCCTTTTAGTTACTCTTCTTTCCACAATCAAAAAACCCAAACCACGTGAAACTAAAAAATTGGGCCCCCCTATGCTAATATCTGGCCCAATAATTTTTGAAAAATTATTTCCCAAGTGGATAATTTTTAAACCTAAATTTTTGTGATCTTTTCCCTTATTTATAGCTTTTTCCCATAGTCAATAAAAGGGTTAAATTTCCCCAACACAGGCCCCTTTCACAAAAAAGGCAAAAAAGACAGAAAAAAAATGATTTCAAAGATGATTTAAAGAAAAATTTTAAAATGGTACAAAGGGTTTTGGTTGTGATGTAAATGATCTTTTAAAAATTTTAGGGAAAAGGGTTTTTAAAAGTTTTGTCCCAAAAAGCATTTCCCATTGAAAACCCAAAATCTAGAAAAGCACAAGGAAAAACCAAATAAATTCCCCCAAACCTATTAAAAAGTGGTTTCAAACAAAGAATAAATAAAAAAGCTTATGAAAAAAGGGGCCTTAACATATAAAAATCTTTTAAATCTTTTAGAAAAAATTGAGGGGGGGGGGGGGCAACAATAAAAAACACCCAAAAAAAAATTTATTAAAAAAGATTTACAGATAAATGGGGGATCTAAAAAAAAATGGGACTAATAAACCCAACCTACGGGAAAAAAAAATAGGAATCACCTTCTTTTTTTTTCAATGGCGATAAAAACATGAAAATAAAAATGGGGCCCCTGGGTCATTTAATAATCTTTCCCCCAGAGAATAGGTTAGCAATTGCTAAAAAATTTCCCAAGATACACAAGAGCCATTTAAAATATATCTTCCAGAAACCACCCCCTTTTTCTTTTTTTTTACGACCTAAAAACACCAGTGAAATAAAAACAGTAATTTCCCCAAAAATGAAAGTTACATTCCTGGCCAATGGGAAAAAAAATAGGGAAAAAAATAAAAAAAATGCTCTGAAAAAAATTTTACCATTTTTAGTATTTATTATAAATAAATTTTTTCAAGAGGGTACCTTCCAGAACCCCAAGAAAATTGCTTTTGGGAAAGGCCCTTTTTTCAAAAAAGGTGACAATTTTTTTAATGCAAAAATTAAAGGACCCAAATTTTTAAAAATTTCCCAAACTTTTATTTAAAAAATTTTTTAAAAAGGAATGGTAAAGGAAAGGGGGACCCCTTTAAAACACTCAATTTTAAAACCCAAATCAACAGGATTCCGTTTCCCCAAGGGTTTTCCCCTGAATTAGCAGTCTACCCTATCTGTCAGAACATTACAAGGGACGGGGCAATAAAATGCTTAAAAATAAAAGGTTTTTTTTGGGCCTCCACCAAAAAATTTTTGACAAAAATTTTTCACACAATCTTTTTAAAAAAATTTTTTATCTAGGAATAGTGGGAGTGCTCACAACTGGTTAAAAAGTTAAATTTTAAAATCATAGAAACAATTAACATCATATAAAATAAATTATCTCTTTTAAGGGAAAACAAATTTTGGAAAACCCCAGGGTTAAATTTTTGGGCCTGGTTTCCTTTTTTTAATATACATAAATGGCATAAAATTTGTAGCCGTAAAAAAACTTTAATTATTTTTTTTCGCGAGATACCACAAATCTTTTTTCAAGGCCACAATTTTTGAAAATATTTCCCTTTTCATTTTAATGAGAATTAAATAAAAAATTTTAAATTGGATTTAAAAGCAACAAATTTAACCCTTTTAAAAAATAATAAAAAATTTCTTTATGGGTTTTCCCGTTCCCCCTTTTGGGCTCAGCCAGTACACACACAAAAAAAAGATAAATAAAAACCCCACATTACATGGGTTTTCGAATTTAAAATTTTAGGGTATATATAGGAAATTTAAATTTGAAATGGGGAAAAAAACATATTGATATGGGGAAACTAGGATTTTCGTTAACAAGGCATAATTTACAGACCCAAGGCCCCTATTTGAAGTAAAAGGTTTTTTCTTTCAAGTTTTTTTTTACCCAATTTTAAACCACACTTTTTTTTTGTTTATTTTATGGGGGGGTGGCCCAAAAAAACCTTTTTGACGCCTCTTATTAGTAAAAAAAAGGGGTTACGGGGTTTTTGTTCTTTTAAAAAAAAGTTTTACCATACCAATTTAAATATTTTAGGGACTTCAAGTTATTAAAGCTTCCCGAAAAATTTTCCTTCAAAAACCCAATTTTTTTTGTACATAAATCCATACACTCTTCCCTTTTGACCTTGGCTTTTTGAGCAATACCCCACAAGTAACCCGAAGACCCCATGATTTGTATTTCCATTGTGCAGGGGCATCCCCACAAACAGAGTATCTTTTCAAGAGGAAAATAAAAAACTGGGAAAAAAAACTTACCAGAAAATTTTTTACTTTAAAAGAAAACTTAAAATCTTTTAAACGTAACCCTTTATAAAAAACCCTTTCTTGGGCAAATACAATAAAAATTTATAAAAAAAACCCTTTACAACCATAAATGTCATATTGTGTTTTTTTTTTTTTTATGGTTATTTGATTTTTTTTTTTTTGCATTTAAAAAAGATTGGTTTACTAATTTTTTAACTCCATATTTTCATCCAATTTAAAAAATTATTTTTAAAAAAAGGCCGAACCCGCCCTTGCTATGTTTTATTATTATAGCCTTTAGGTCCTATAAAAACTCGGCTTTTTGGGCCGGCTTTATTTACTATATGTAATCATAATTTAAAATAAGCGAAAGGTTTTCTGTCTGTCTGTTTTGGTTTTTGTCGTCTGTTGTCGTCTGTGTTTTTTGTGTGTGTGGTATAGGTTCCGCCCCTTTTGGGGCAATTTCCCCCCATTTTGGCAATTTTTTTGGGTAAGGGTTGACCAGGGGAAGGTCTAACCCAAAAAATTAAAAAAAAATAAAAATTCCAAAAACAAAAAAATTTTTTTTTTTAATTTTTTTTCCCCTTTAAAAAAATTTTTAAAAAAAAATTGGGGGCAAATTAAAAAAAAAAATTATTTTCAAAAAAAGGGGGCCCGGGAAATGGGTGGGGGTTGCATTTTTTTTTTTTTTTTAGGCAGGGGGTTTGGAAATTGGGGAAAAAAAAGGGGGTTGGGGAAATTTGGGGAAAATTTATGGGGGGGGTGAGGGAATAAGGGGGGGGTAGGGTGGGGTTTTTAGGGAAAATGGGTTGTTTTGGGGTTTTGGGTGGTGTGGGTGGGGGGTTTTTATGGGGTGGGGGTATATTAGGGAATTTTTTTTTGGGGGGTTGGAAGGGGGGGTATAAGCCCCCCAAAAGGGTTTTTGTCCCTTTTTTTTTTTTTTTTTTTTTGCGGTATAGGTTTTGGAAAAAAAGTGGGTTTTACCCCTTGGGGAATTTTGGAAGGGTTTAAAGGGAAGGGGAATAAAATTTGAGGTGAGGGGGAATTTTTTTTTTTTTTGAGTAAAGGGGGGGGATAAATTTTGGGTGTGGGGAGGAATTTTGGGGAAAATTGGTGGGGGGTGATGGGTAATGGGTGAGTGAATGGGTGGGGTGATGGGTAATGGTGTGGGGTGATGGGTGAGTGAATGGGTGGGGGGTGATGGTGGGGGTGATGGATGATGGGTGAGGGAATAGGTGGGGGGGTGATGGGTAATGGTAAATATAAGCGAAAGTGTGTCGTCTGTCTGTCTGTCTGTCTGTCTGTGTGGTTGTGTGTGTGTGTGTGCCCTGTCTGGTATAGGTCCGCCCCCCCTGGCGCAATCACCTCATATGGCACATTTTTTGGGAACCCCGGGTTGACCCGGGGAAGGTCATAAGCCCACTTATGAGATGATTTGATCACTTTTTTTTTTTTTTTTTTTTTAGCAGCCTATTAGCGATAATTGTGAAAAAAAAGTGGGTTTCGAGAATTGAGGAAACCTTGATGTAGGGTGTATGGGTAATGGGTGAGTGAATGGGTGGGGTGATGGGTAATGGGTGTGGGGTGATGGGTGAGTGAAGGGTGAAAGGGGGGATGGGTTGGGGGTGATGGGTGATGGGTGAGGGAATAGGTGGGGGGTGATGGGTAATGGTAAATATAAGCGAAAGTGTGTCTGGTCTGTCTGTCTGTCTGTGTGTGTGGGGTGTGTGTGTGTGTGTGTGTGTGTTTTGTGTCTGGTATAGGTTTCCCCCCCCCGTGGCGCAAAACACCTCACATGGCACATTTTTGGAACCGGGTTTGACCAGGGGAAGGTTTTTAAGCCCAATTATGAGATGATCCGATCACTTTTTTTTTTTTTTTTAGCAGCCTATTAGCGATAATTGTGAAAAAAAGTGGGTTGCGAGAATTGAGGAAACCTTGATGTAGGGTGATGGGTAATGGGTGAGTGAATGGGTGGGGTGATGGGTAATGGGTGTGGGTGATGGGTGAGTGAATGGGTGGGGGTGATGGGTTGGGGGTGATGGGTGATGGGTGAGGGAAAGGTGGGGGGTGATGGGTAATGGGTGAGTGAATGGGTGTGGTGATGGGTAATGGGTGAGTGAATGGGTGGGGGGTGAGGGTAATGGGTGAGTGAATGGGTGGGGGGGTGATGGGTAATGGGTGAGTGAATGGGTGGGGTAATACATACATTTCTACATCCATGATTTCAGGAAAGTTAGAAGGGCTATCTGGAGAGTCCGTGTTTGGTGGGCCTTCGGCCCACCAAACACAGGTGGTGGGCCAAAGGCCCACCACCAATAGCCCTCCGCAGGAGCTAGCCAAAAAGTCCGCCCGGAGGGCGGCTTTGCGGCTAGTATGTTCATATGTACAAAACTACATGGCCAAATAAATATATCAATATCAATATCTCTCTCTCTCTCTTCTCTCTCTCTCTCTCCTCTCTCTCTCTCTCCTCTCTCTCCTCTCTCTCTCTCTTCTCCTCTCTCTCGTCTCTCTCTCTCTCTCTCTCTCTCTCTCTCTCTCTCTCTCTCTCTCTCTCTCTCTCTCTCTCCTCTCTCTCTCTCTCATAACAGGGCGAAAATTATAAGCGAAATTATAAACTTTTAATGAGGTTCCTCGGGGAAAGTGATTTATTATGTACCATAAAATCAAAAGTCATATATTTTCACACAGTCGGCAAGTGACAACATGAAGTACCTTGGAATAATAAGAATATATATCAAGAAGTCTCCGCAGTTCATAATTCATTTATTACTTAAAATTGCCACGATATTACGACCATTATACGTTCACGACAACACACACACACACACACACACACACACACAACACACACACACACACACACACACACACACACAGACAGAGACATACACACACACACACACACGCACAACACACACACCACACACACACACACACACACACACACACACACACAGACACAGACATACACACACACAGACAGACACAGACATACACACACACACACACACACACACACACACACACACACACACACACACACACACACACACACACACACACACAGACACACACAGACACACACAGACAGACACAGACATACACACATACACACACACACACACACACACACACACACACACACACACACACACACACACACACATACACACAGAAAAAGAGAAAAATAAGGAAGAAAAAAATCACAACTGCATTAAACAACTTCACTTCAGCTGACGTGTGAGCAAAAAAAATAGTATGAAAGTAAAATAAAAAAAATAAAATATAAAAGTTTCGAGAAAAATCTGAAACGCCACAAATTTGTTGAGACACACAGGACCATAATGCCGGCGCGGCGGAAGTTGGCGCTGCAAGAGACTCAGTCGGGAAAGCGATTGCAATAAAGCAGAAAGAAAATTATGGCGTTTTCTCAGACCTACTAAATGGGAATGGAACAAGAGGTCATGAGAGGAACGTTGATGATGGGAAACGGAAGGAAGGAAGGAAGGAAGGAAGGAAGGAAGGGATGAGGGAGAAATGAAAGGACAGAAAGAGGGAAAAATGGAAGGAAAGCAATCGCAAATAAAGGATGTAAGCAGAGAGAGAGAGAGAGAGAGAGAGAGAGAGAGAGAGAGAGAGAGAGAGAGAGAGAGAGAGAGAGAGAACGAGAGAGAAGAGAGAGAGAGAGAGAGAGAGAGAGAGAGAGAGAGGAGGAGAGGAGAGAAGAGAGATGAGAGAGAGAGAGAGAGAGAGAGAGGAGAGAGAGAGAGAGAGAGGAGAGAGAGAGAGAGAGAGAGAGAGAGAGAGAAAGAGAGAGTGTGTGTGTGTGGAGGGTAAAAAGACAGATAGGAATAGAAACAAGAGAAAAATAAACGAACAAAAGAATGAAATGTAATAAATAAATAAAAGAGGCAGTAAAGAATGAAGGAAACAAAGGAAAAGTGAAAAGGAGAGAACGGAAAAGTGAAATAGAAACCCCCAAAAATAGGTAAGAACACGGAATGACCATCAGATAGGGAGAACCACGCAGTCTCGACGAAGTAAAACAACAACAACAACAACACAACAACAACAACAACAACAACAACAACAACAACAACAACAACAACAACAACAACAACAACAATAATAAAAAACAGGGAAACAAAAAATCAACGAACAATTACAAGGATTTCTGGACCAACAATAAAAAAATGTTCAGCATCCCCTCACTTCCTCCTCCTCCTTTCTTCCTCTTCCTCCCTCTTTCCTCTCTCTCTCTACTCTATACACAGAACGATACACACAGTTTCAAAGGGAGGCCTTGGGAGTAAGAACACACCTAAGAACACAAGTATAGAGATCAACGAAAGAAGAGAAAGTGTTGTTGTGAAGGCAGACTTGGGGAAGAAAATGAAGCCTTGGCAACTCCCTCGTGTGTGTGTATTCATCTAGTTGTATTCATCTAGTTGTATTCATCTAGTTGTATTTTACAGGGCCAGAGCAATGCTCGTATGGCCCCGTCTCCATATCAACATTTATTTTTCTCATTCATCTTTAGTGTTGGCCGAAGCCACCACCCCGGGAGGGGGGTCACAAACCCCCGGCTAACGCCCGGTACCCATTAACTGCTGGGTGGACAGGGGCTTGGGTTTTAAGAAGACCGCCCGTCTGTCTTCGCTCCGCCCGGGGATCGAACCCGGGACTTCTCGGTTGTGAGACGAGTGTGCTAACCCTTACACTACGGAGTTCCCCCTACACACGGAGTGTGTGTGTGTGTGTTTTGTGTGTGTGTGTGTGTGTGGGTGTGGTTGTGTGTGTGTGTGTGTGTGTGGTGTTGGTGATAAAGAAAGAGAAAGAGAGAAGAGAGAGAGGAGAGAGAGAGAGAGAAAAGGAGAGAGGGGAAGGAGAGGAGAGAGAGAGAGAGAGGAAGAGGAGAGAGAGGAGAGAGAGAGAGAGAGAGAAAAAAAAAATCCATAAGTAGCTATAAAGAATGTAAAAATCATACACTGGTGGTTATATATTTTTGCAAGTATTCCTAATTAATTATCATGAGCGTCAAGGGCGTATAATTATACATCACCACCAAGGAAGAGAGCGGCGAGGAAGGGGAGTGAAGGGCCTGAAGGGAAAAAGGAACGCTGAGACAAAAGAAGGGGGGAAGGGGGGAAGGGGGGAGGAGGGGGAAAGGGGAAGGGGGAGGAGGGGGAAAGGGGAAGGTATTGCTACTAAAAGAAAATAACAGAAACCTTTCTGCTTGGAGTCCTTTGTGTGATATTTTCCCTTCCCATTTTTTTTGGGAGGGGGGGGAGAGAGAGAGGAGAGAGAGAGAGAGAGAGAGGAGAGAAGGAGAGAGAGAGAGAGAGAGAGAGAGAGAGAGAGAGAGAGAGAAGAGAGGGGAGAGAAGAGAGAGAGAGGGGAGAGAGAAGGAGAGAGAGGAGAGAGAGAGAGAGAGGAGAGAGAGGGGAGAGAGAGAGAGAGAAAATCAGAATCAGAATCAGAAATTTATTTTCCATTTTACAATGGTTATTCTTGTACATCTATACTATAATACAATAATGCAAAATATCAATACACAGTAAAATCTTAAGCATACAATAAAACACACAAGTGTGTACACACATTAAAATAGTAAAATCATAGAATAGTAAATAATAAAATAAAAATAAAATTAAAATAAAATAAAATAAAATAAAATAATAAATAGTAAAAATAGTCATACACAAGTAGGGTTGTCATTTAAAAGTAGAAAAACGTAAATGATAAAAAGTCATACAAAGGTGTGTAATCATATAAATGTCATAACATAAAGTAAAGTTAAGGGTCAAGCATTAAAAGATAGCTTGTAAGCTTCTTTTTAAGAGTAGACATACATTTGGTGTTCTTAATATGAGTAGGAAGACTGTTCCATAGTTGAGGTGCAGACACAGCACTGACCTGTCTCCTTTTGTAGGTGTTTTTTTTGGGAACGTACAGCTGGTGCTGATGTCTTGTGTTTACATTATGTGTCTCTCTTACCATGGTACTGGAAACAACCACATGGTAATCTTCTATAGATTATATTATAAACAGTAAGGCCAAGCTCGTACTTATCCCTTTCCCTTTACCTTTACCACTTAAAGCTCTCTCAGGTATGGGGTTTACGTGTTCAAATTTTGTGCCGCCCAGTGCAACTTTTGCGGCAAAGTTCTGCATTTTCTGAATGCTTTTGCAAATGAGTTGCACTTGCCACTCCCCAGATTTTAAGCCCATAATTTATTTGCTTAAACAAGAGACTGTATCACGTGATTCTTGGTTCTTATCAAAGTTATTTTTAAATGCGATTTATGTACAGTATAGTCCCTACAGTCTTCTTACAGAGGGTACGTAAATGTGTATCGAAAAAGCATACAGTTGTCGAAATAAAAACCGAGGTTCTTTATGGAGCTGCTCGCACTATGGTACTGTCATAAAACCTGGATACGAGTGTCGTTTGGGGATCTGTGCCATGTGTCCTCGGGTGCCAAAAAAACATACATTGTGTTTTGCTAGAATTCAACATTAAACCATTTGTGTGAAAATACAATTTTGCTTTAGTTAGAGTTTGTTCACTTTTGTTAATCAATTTCTGAATATTATCTAGGGTCCAGTATGTATGACTGAGTATCATCGGCGTATTGAATCACTAAACACTCGGTGATAAAAGGGAGAGATCATTTACATAAATGAGGAAAAGATAGGACCGAGCACAGATCCCTGTGGAACCCCAAAACGTGGTCTCAATTTTTGCCTGACACATGATTTCCTAACCGCACAGATTGCGTTCTATTTTCAAGAAAATTTTCCCGAAACCAAAAGGGGGATCTATATTTGACATAATACACTTTTCATTAGTATTTCGTGACTTACGCTGTCGAAGCTTTGGAAAGGTCACATAATGATACCAAGGAAACTTTCGTGCTGTCCATGTTCTCGTATAATTTATTAGACAGTGTTAGAGAGCAGTGTCAGTTGAGGGGAAGCAACCTGAAACCGTGTTGGGGGTTACAGTAGTTGCTTACTTTCCAGGTGTGAGTGAGTTGGTAGCTATGATTTTTTCTAAGACCTTAGATAGTATAGGTAGCAGAGATATGGGGCGGTAGTTACCAGCTACTTCATTGTCACCTGACTTAAATATTGGTACAAAACCCTAGCGTGTTTCCATGCAGCTGGTATAACTCCAGTTTACAAAGACGTGTTGATAATACAAGTTAAATATGTTATAATTACTGATAGAGTCTTTTATAAAACGAAGTGGAATTTCATCAGAACCATAAGATGGGTGTTCTTCAAGTGTTTTATTGTTAGAAGACAGTCTCATAGTCACTGGCCTGGGTCTAAACATACTGTTTGTGACATCTTGCTGCGCTGTATGGGGTCTTCCGTCACTTTCTCTTATATTTTGTTGGACTTTTTCAAAGGGATTTTTTCCCACGTTTGCAAAAAAAAAATATTAAATTCCTCAGCTCTTTGCTTTATATCTACATTATTTGGGCCCCAAATGTTACAGTTGCTTATTTTTCTTACTGGGGAAACCCAAAGGGGAAGGGGGGGGGAGAGAGAGAGAGAGAGAGGGGGAGGGGAAGAGAGAGAGGGGGAGAGAGAGGGAAGAGAGAGAGAGAGGGGAGAGAGAGGAGAGAGGGGAGGAAAAGAAGAGAGGGGAGAGGAGAGAGAGAGAGAGAGAGAGAGAAAAGGAGAGAGGAAGAGCGAGAGAGAAGAGAGAGAGAGAGAGAGAGAGAGAGAGGAACAGAGAGAGAGAGAGAGAGAGAGAACAAAACTTAACTGGAAAAACAAACTAGAAATACCAATGAATACATAATACAATATCTGTATATGCTATACATACAAATACAAAAACCATACACAAAGAAGCCACGTTTCATACAAAATTCATTCATGGCAAAAGTTACCAAAAAGAGGGAGTTACAGTCCAGCGCAATACAGCGTCAGTGGTTTGAAGGAGGAAAGTCTTGAGCAAACTTCTGGACCTCGAGTGTATTACGGCGGCAAAACTTTTTTTCAGGGTTTGGTCCTACGAGAAGCAACAAATATGCGGCCACGCGTGCCTCCCAGCGTCGCCTAGTGGAGCCTCCGAGAGAACAGCAAAGGAGTTGATTCACAGTTTTGTATATTCAAGGCCCAGCTTTTGAGAAGTAGTCCAAGTCTCCCTCTCGCTCACTACGTATCGGCTTTGGTCTCTCCCTTCAGTGAGCCTTAAGAAAATGTCTCCAAAAGCGGTACACAAGCCTCTTCCTTCCCATTTTATCCCCGCCATGCCCACATTTCCCTTACGCTGCCTCCCTACCTTTGCTTAACAATGCAAGAGGAATGAGGGAGGCAAGAGAGGCTATGAGGGAGGACGCCTAAGAAGCTTAACTCTCGCTCAGCTGGGTTGGGAAGCAGAAGCAATGCCCTTGTACATTGCAGAGCCAGGGAATGACGAAACACAGTATTCTGGATCTTCCTTTCTGTGCCACATAAAATACGTTCTCCGCAGATGCTACTTTCGTTTACTAATGCTGCAGCGCGGCGAGTTTTAGCCTGACTTTTGGATGTCTCTCTCTCAGCTGACAACGACCATGTGTCTCCTATTGAAAATGAAGAAAATAAGTGTCTCCTGTTGAAAGGGAAAGAGAGAAAAGAAGTTGTTTGCCGACAAATAGAATCTCTATACCTTGTGAGAATCAGGATTAGACAAGGTATATTTTATTTTCGATTTACGTAGTCTTTTATATGTGTGTAGGAAACTGCCCAGCGACAACTGAATCCTAAAAAAAGGCAAAATGATCGATTGAAAAAAACCCACAAAGGTAATACAATGTTTTTCCTTTCTTTCTTCATATAATGCTACGGCTCGTCAGACAACATTGTAAATTCAAATTCTCACTATTATCTTATTTTGTGGTCAATGAATATGACCACGTACACGTCGCCATTGTGATCCAGCGGACCTTGGCACAGGGGGTTTAGTTGCCTTTAAGAAGTGTCTTGTTTGTCGAGGTGTTCCGTAGTAAACACAACACATTGGGCAGCACCCATCATTGTGTTGTCCTAAGTCCTAACCTGAGATGGAGCCGCTTCCACTTCGATGACATTATTACGAGTTATGACTTTCATCGCGATTAGAAAATGAAAACAACCGAGACAAGAAAAGTTTAGAAAGTAAACAAATATATATATATATATATATATA
>JACEEZ010009345.1:323216-335716 GCA_016584305.1 Chionoecetes opilio | reverse complement strand
GAGAGAGAGAGAGAGAAGAAATTTTGGGTGGGGGGGGGTGAGTTTGGTTTTGTGGGGTGGGGTTTTGGGGTTTTTCCTAATAGAGAAATAAGATCCCTTTTTAATATTTTTGGAAAGAGGGAAAAAAATGACAAAAAACGGAGAGAGGGGGAAGAGAAGAAGAGAGAGAAGGAAAAGAGGGGATAAAAGAGAGAAAAGGTTTGCGATGGAAGGAAAGAAAAGGGGAAAAGAGAGAAGAAGCCCCAAAAAGGAAGAGGAAAAAAAAATTTTGGGACGAAAAAAGAAAGAAGGAAATTTTTTTTTAAAACTTTTTTTTGAAAAAACCCCACAAAACAAAAAAAAAACACCAAAAAAAAAAAAACCCAAAAAAGAGAGAGAAGAAGAACGAGAGAGACGGGGAGGGGGGCGAAACAAAAAAAACCAAAAAAACCCCAAAAAAAAAGACCCAAAAGGCCGGAAAAAAAACCCCGAAAAAAAGAAGGAAGAAGTTGGAAACAAAGGGCCCCTTAAAAAGGAGGGGGCCCGCCAGGAAGAAAGCAAAAAAACCGGAGGGGGGGGAAAGGGGAATAAGGGGAAAAGGGGAAGCAAGGGGAAAAGGAAAAAAGAAAAGAGGGCAGGACGGGGAAAGGGGAAAAGAGGGCCCCAAAAAAAGGGGGGGAAACCGGGGCCCAAGAAAAAGAAGTTTTGGGAGGAGGAGGGGGAAGGGAGGAGGGAAATAGGAAAAGGAGTAAAAAACCCCCGGGAGATAGGAAGGGGGAGGAAAAAAAAAAAACCGGAAGAAAAAAGGGAAAAAAAGAAAGAAAGAGGGGGGAAAACAGGGAAGAAGGGAGAAGAAGGAAGAAAAAGAAAAAAAAAAAAAAAGAAGGGGGACAGAAAAGAAGGAAAAAAAAAAGGGGAAGCTGGAGAGAGGGGGAAAACAGGGAAGAAAAAAGATTAAATTGAAATAAATTTTTAGGAAAAGATGGGAGAATTTGGCCCGAGAAACCAATAGGATTAAAGGGGAAAGCCAAAAGGGGGTTTCCGGAAAGACACAAAAAGGAAAAGGCCAAGAAGGAAAGATTTTTTAAGGAAAAAAAAAGCCGAGGAAAGAGAAGAGAGAGGTTTTGGGTTTGGTTGCCTTCTTTGACTTTTCCTTTTGGGGGAAAATTTTTTAAAAGAAAAGGGGGGAAAAACAAAAATTTTCCCAGTGAAAAAAAACCGGGGGAGGAAAAGTGCTTTTTTCCCCCCGACAAAAGAAAATAAAAGAAAAAGTTTTAAGGAGTTGGAAGGAACTTTTTAAAACTACTAATATGAAAACCAAAACCTTTTCCCCGTTCATTAAATTTTTTCTTTTGAAGGAGGCCAGGTTTTAATTTTTAAACCTTTAAAAGGAAAAATTTTAAAATAATTTTTCCCCCTCTAAGGGAAATTTTTGGGGGGTTTTTGGGAAATTTTTAAAACCCCAAATTTGGTTTATTTTAAATTTTGATAAAAAAACAATTTGAAATCCGTCGTTGTTTTAATGAAAAAAAAAACCCCAAGACCAATAAAAAAACTAACCCAATGATCATAAATAAATTTGTTTTTTAAAATTTTTAAGCAACCCCAAAAATTTTAATGGAAATTTAAATTGTTCCCCCTTCCAAATTTTTCTTTCAAACGATGTGGAAATGAAAAATGAAGGTTTTGAAACGGAAACATAAATTTTTACTTCCCAAAAAAACAAAAAAACCAGAAACAACCACAAAACCCACAAAAAACACGAAGGAAGCACCCCCGCCCGCCAGGCTTTGCTCTTGGGCGTTCTGCGGGGCTCTCCCCCCGGGGGGGTTTGGTGGTTGTTTTCTGGTTTTTTTATTGGTTTGTTTTTTTAATGGGGGGGTTGTTGTTGGGTGTTTTCGGGTTTGTGGTTTTGGTGGGTTTCCCAAAAAATTTTATTTTTGTCATGTTATTTATTAGACCCCTTTAGTTTTGCAAATTTTAGGGTTTTGGGAAATATTTCGTTTTTTTAAAAAATAGGTTTGTTTTTGAGAAATGGTTTATTTTTATTTTTCCAAGAAAATTTTTATTTTTTTATGGTAAATATTTTTAAAAAGTTTTTTTGGAATATTCAAAAGGAAACCCGGGGGGTTTGGAGGGAAATTTTTGAAAAATTTTTTCCTCTCCCCTTTTAATTAATTGGGGTCCCTTTAAACGAATTTTTCCTAAAGGATTCCAAAAAAGGTTTTTGATTTTTTTAAAATTTTTTGTGGTTTTTTGGGAAAAAAAATATTTGCGGGAACCTTAAAACTTAAACTTTTTAAAAATTTAAATTAAACTTTTTTCCGGGGAAACACACCACCACCACAAAAACAAACAACACACCAACAAACCACCAAAACCCAACCGCACCCGGAAACGCTTTTTAAAGGGGCCCCAATCCCGACGGAGCACGCAAAGCCGAAAGGGCCGGACACCCCCAAACACCAAACAAAAAACAAAAGATTTGCTAAATGGTACTAAATTTAAGGGCCCGGAAAAAAAAACCCTTCGAAACCAAATAAGGGAAAAAAAATCCCCTTTGAAATTAAACCATTTAATGGGTTTTTAAAACACAAAAAAGACTTTTTTAGGAAAAATTGAAAGCATAAACCAATTTAATTGTTGGAGGGGAAAGGAAAGAAAGGAAAAGGGGGAAGCTTTTTAAGGGAAAGAATTTTGCGAAAAAGGCAAATGACCGAGAAGGATTGGGAAAATTTTTGTTAAAAGGAAAAACCCCTAAAGGTTTATGGGGAAATTTGGGAGGGGGGAGGAGGGGGGAGGAGGAGGGGGAGGAGGAGGAGGAGGAGGAGGAGGAGGGGGAGGAGGAGGAGGAGAAAAGGGAGGGGGAAAGGAGGGGGGGGAGGAGGAGGAGGAGGGGGAAAGGAGAGGAGGAGAGGGAAAAAAACCCTTTAATAAGAATTCCATGGCGAAAATAACCACACACGGGAAGCCAGAGAATTTTGTATTCGCTCAAAACATATAAATAGTTCATTTGTTAGTATAGGATCAAGATAAAGAATTTGCAATGATGATCTAGAAGCAAAATCGAGGAATTCAATTACCTTTAAAGCAGACATCCCTGTGTGTGTGTGTGTGTGTGTGTGTGTGGGGTGTGTGTGGTGTGGTGGGGGGTGTTTGTGTTGTGTTTTTTGTGCGAAAAAAACCCTGAAATCTAAAAGCAATGTGCCACAAAAAAATTGAAAAAAAAAAATAATTCGGGAAAAAAAAAAAAGAAAAAAAGAAAAAAACCCAAAACGCATTAACCGCGGCCTTTAACTTTTCCCTTCCCCGAGACAGCAAACATGATACAAACACGTCATTTCCTTCACCTGTCATGTCGCTGCAGCCTCTCCCCCCCCCGCTTTGACCAATACCTCATATCTTATCAACTTCCGTATTCACCGAGCCTCGTCCCTCCCTCCCCCCCCCTTTCCCCCCCCTCCCTCCCACTAAACCCCTCTTTTCCCCCTCTATGTCCCTCTCTGTCCCTTTTTTCTCCCCTTTCCTGCTAAAAACCCCTCACACCACTATGTTATTCCCTCGCTCCCTCACTTTCCCCTCGTATTCCCCGATTCTCCCTCTTTCTGGCGTTTCGTCGTCCTTCGTTTCCCCCTTTATTTCCTCCCCTTCCTCCGGTCATTTTCTTTTTTCCCGTTCCTCCTGCCCCCTTCGTCTTCTCGTTTTTTTCTTTTTTTTCCCATTTTTCCAAATTTCTCATGGAAACCCCCTGCCCCTTTCCCCCCCGCACATTCAACCTCTTTTCTCTCTCATCTCTCTCTCTCTCCTTTTCTTCTCTTTTCTCTTTTCCCTTTTTCTCTCTTTTCCTTCTCTCCCCTTTTCTCTTTTCTCTCCTCTCTCTCTCTCCCCTCCTTTCTTTTTTTTTTTTTCTCTCTCTCTCTCCCCTTTTTCTCTCTCTCTCTCCCCTTTTCTTTTTCCTCTCTCTCTCTCCCTTCTTCTCTCTCTCTCTCTCTCTCTCTCTCTCTCTCCCTCTCCTCTCTCCCCTCTCTCTCTCTCCCCCCCTTTTTAAACCCCCTAGAGTAGGAAATTTTCGTCCCTGGCTCCTGAATTTTGGGTAACGTTGATATAAGAAATAGATCTTGAAGCTGAATAGTAAGTTTTTTTTCTTTTATGGAGTGTGAAAATATTGTATGACCCAAGACCGCCCTGAGTGAAGTCCCAGCCCTGACCGGGGCCTGCAGCCCACTGGGGGACGCATTGAAGGAGAGAGGGGGAAAAAAGGAGGGGAAACTGGGAATTGGGGGGATACGGCCCAAAGGGGGAAAACGCCGGGGGGGGGGGTACGCGATTGGAGGAAAGTGGCACGGGCTTGATCTTCTTTGAGGTCTTCGTCTTCCCAAAAGTCTACTCTACTTCCACATCAAAAAAGGGGGACTTTCATTTGGGGATGGTTTGGGAGGGGCTGGGGGGGCAGAAATGGGTTTCAGTGAAGGTACTGCAAAGAGGGGACTAAAGGGAACCCGGGGTCGGTGGAGGGGGTGCGCCCCTGCCCAGCTTAAAAAAACCTTGGGGGAACATAAAGGGGAAATTTTTCCGATGAAAAGGGGCCCCACACGCCAGCACGGGCATGAAGGCTGCCTGGACCCGGGGATTTGACTTTTTCTTTATTGTTGTTTTTCAAATTGGTTTTTTTTTTTCCTTTGAACTTGTGCGGAAAACAAATTCACGAAAGGGAACCTGCAATCACTCGGGAAAGGGTACGCTATCCACGCTGTGGGGATCCCCGGGGATAAAACGTCGATGAGGAAATGCTTCTCCCCAGTCTTTCCTGGAGTCTTCGGGGGGGAAAAGAAACAGTTTCGGGGGGGGTGAGGTTATAAAAATGTATACATGAGACTCACTTTTTCCCTTTTTAACTCGCCCTTTTTTCTTCATCAAGTCCAAAAAGGGGCCCTCGGTTCAGGCCCCTTGGAATGCATGCGTTTTTGTTTAAAAATAACAACTTTTGCAGAAAAATTTCACCCTATAATTAAAGTCGCTCGGGCCCGGGGGAGGAACACCCGTCATAAAAAGGACCCCGGAAAACCTTACCCTTTCAAGAAAAAATCGAGGGTTTTTCGTGTAAATCCAAACAGCGAAGTCACGTAAAGGAAAAATGCCCAAACCCCCGGGCCAACGATGGGATCCCCTCCCGCCAACAAAAAGGGGATTTCCGCCCCCGGGGAAACCGAGGGGCCTGCACTGCAAAAATCCGGGACGCCCCAAAAAAGTGATTCTCGGGATTTTTTCCCTTTCGGGGAGAACAAGGCGACGGCGCCCCTGGCGCCGCGAGGAAAGGGCCCACTGGGGCCTTCATCGGGGGGAAACCCAAAACACCATAAAAAAGGTTTTTGACATCAGGTGGGCAGACGATGGGTTTGAACTGGAGACACTTTAAAATTTCATGTGCATTGTTATTGAATCACATATAATTCAAGAAAATGTCTACCCCGATGAGCAACCTTATCGTTTAAACATTAAAAAATCTTTTAACGTTTTTTTAAAAATGGAACTTATAAGACCTTTTCGTTTTTTTTGAATTGGGCTGGAAAAAGTAACTGAATTCCAAATTTTGTACAGCATTCCCCGTCATCTCAGCCCCCTATACCCTTTTTTCATTTATCTTTGAAAGCGTAGTTATTTCCCGGGGCACATCCCTGAAAAAATTGGAGGAACTAACCCCCATGGGTGCTGGTGGGTTGGGTGGTGGTGGTGGCGGTGGTGGTGGCCAGCTATAAAACACACCAAAATGCCTTCAAACACGAGAATCGGATCAGACCCACAAGACCACACCCCCCGGGGCAACCCGAATCGCCCACATGGTCAGCTGCTAGAACAGCCACAACGCGTCTGTAGTTTTTAAAGCGGCCCTCAGGTCCTTCAAATTTTCCCCTTCCCGGGGCATGATACCAAATCCCCCTCGATCTGCCATGATGCAATGCCCCATGATGCGGGCAGGTTTGAGGGGTGTTTTTCTGCCAAAACAAAAAACACAAGGGGGTCCCCGGATCGACCGCCCCCTGTGGGGCGCGGTCAGTGGTGGTGATGACGTCAGCAAGGTGTTTTCCGTGGTTTTTCTTGTCATAGGGGGAAAAGGGGCAGGGCACGCCTTTAAAGAAAATTTGCGTGTATCAGAGGGAGGGACGCTTTCTCTAATAAAACTATTTTTGGCCCGCAGATGTGCATGGGTGGCGAAAAAGAGAATTTGGCGGCGAGGTTTATGTTGCCGGAACCCATGATGGAGGCTCGGGGATAATAAATTGACAAAGTGCAGAGGTAAAGAGGTACAAAGTGTAGACAAGAAGAGTAATTTGCTTGAAAGACTTAGGGCCTTATCTTCCGTTGGTAAACAAAAACATTAATCAGCGAATGGTTCCTTTTCTATGTATCGCAGATTCCCAAAAAGGGGATCGCTGGTGAATTTCTGCAGGGCAAAAATTTAAAGGAAAAAACTTAAAACGTATAATTCCCCCAATATTTTTGCCAAGGAGCGGACACATTTATTAGGTCCTTTTGGCAGTGCTGGGGAGGAAGCCCAAAAAGGGGGAATTTAGAAAATTCACTGCGTCAGGGGGCAGGGATTAGTGGCTCACCAGGTGAATTTGCGCCCCTCACCGGGTCACCCCTCTGCACTAGGTTACCTTTCATCGATTTTGGGAAAAGAAAAGCACACCAAAAAAAAAATTCTGCTGCGCTTCCCCCTCCTCCTCTTCCAAACACGAGGGTACAAACTTTTTATATGTAGTAAATCCTCCTCCTCCTTTTTCCTCCTTTTTCCTTTCCCCCTTCCCTCCTCTTCCCCCTTTTTCCCCCTCCTCTCCTCCCCCCCTCCTCCTCCCCCCTTCCCTTTTCCCCCTCCTCCTCCTCCCCCCCTCCTCCCTTTCCCCCTCCTCCCCCCTCCCCCCTCCTCTTTAAAAAAACGAGAATTACCCTTTCTTTTGATTTTTTTCGTGGGAAAATTTTCCGCCTGTTCAATTAAAAGTATATACGAGAAAACCCTTTAAAATTCAGTTTCTTGTACGTCGACGGGAAAATTCAACAAAAAAGGGTCTTATGATATTGTTAATGTGTGGGTGTGTGTGTGTGTGTGTGTGTTGGTGTGTGGGTGTTGGGTGTGTGTGGTGTGTGTGTGTGTGTGTGGGTGTGTGTGTGGGGTGTGTGTGTGTGGTGGTGTTGTGTGGGTGTTTTGTGTTGTGTGTGTGTGTGTGTGGGATTTGGGGTGTGTGGGGTGTGTGTGTGTTGTGGTGTGTGTGTGGGGTGTGTGTGTGGGGTTTCAAAAAGTACGCAAACCCCTGTACTCTTCAAACAAATAACCCCAAAAAAACCGATCGTAGTCACCCAAAATTTATCACTCAATAGTTCCCGTTATTTACATTTGACATGTTATTTTTAATTTTAATTTCAACTTGTAATGGAATACAAAAAAAAGCAACAGTAAAAAAATAGGTACATTTTAAACGAGTTTTTTCACCACACGACGCCCCACCACCTCGGGGGCCTGACCTCCAAAACCCTTTAGCCAAATCGGGCGCCCACATTGCCAGGTGAGCGAGTACCTTTTGTTTTGAAATGATGACAGATGGAACCTTGAAGCATTTTAGTGAATAAAAAATAGTGATTAAATAGGGCAATTAATAGTAATGTTTTTCACAGTAAGAACAAAAAACTATACGAAAAGTCTCGCATATATTTAAAAAACGTTCCATTCTAACAAAATTTTAATTATCTGTTGGGCGTGTTTCCCTTTTCACCTGTTTTCGCGTCCTTTAAAAAAGTATATAAAAGCGTATTTTTTTTCATTGACAAAGGGGTCCCCCTATAACCCCATTTCCCTAGTTCATTCCACCCCCCATTCCCAAAAAAATAAATTTCCCCCCTCTTCCCCAATTAACAAGTTTGGAAAAAAAGAAGTCCTCGGGCACAGTTTCGGCGACCAGGGACACAAAACAAGGACGGGATATAGTGTATGGTCGAGGGGTGAACCCGGGTGCCCCTCGGGCGTTGGCTTACAGGGTATTAAAAGGAAGGGAAAAAAGGGGGTAAAAAAGGTTTGGGGCATCCCTTTAAAAAAAATCCGTTTTATATCGCTTTGTAGTAACTCGAACGTGGGATAAAAATGAATGGGGGGAAAAAATTAGATGATTAAAACGAGTAGCAAATGGTGGAAAACAGATCAAAAGGGGTGGCCCTTTAAAATTTCCTCATGATAAAATGTTGGGAGAGAGAAAGGGCAAATACAAAAACATGCAGGAAAAAAAATTACAACTGCATGAGAACGATGAAAGGAGCATTTTTTGTTTTATGAAAAAATTTAAGAGAAAAAATTGAAAAAGGATTTAAAAAGGGAAAACGAAAGAGAACAGAAAAAGAGAGGAGAAAAAAATGAGGGAGGGCAAAAGGGAAGGAGAAAAGAACAGACAAAGGGGCAGGAAGGGGAAACCCGATGACACGGGAAAAGAAAGACGGATGACCAAAAGCGAGGAAAAAATACAACTTTAAAAATATAGATCAAAACAATGGCAGGTGAAACGACAAAAGTGAAAGGGGGCCCCCAGACACATAGAAACAGAAACGCTAAAAAAGGGGAAAGGGAAAAAAACAAAACTACGTCCAAAGAATATTACCAGCCAGTTTTGATTGCCCAAATAAATGGCTGGATCCTTGTGGTAAATAAAAAAAAACAAAATGTTCCAAAAAGAAAATGAAAAATTTAAAAAAGGAATAAACCCCTTTGGGCATGTAAAAAGATGACAGTAAAAGAAAAATTTTCCAAAAGAATATACAAAGTTATTTCCCCAAAATTTCCCATGGGTATGTTTGGGTTTATGAGATTCGTTTTTTAAAGGGGATGTAAAATTCAAACAAAAAAACGCTGAAAAAAATTTCAGAAAAAAGTATTTTTTGTTTATGTAAAGGGTTTTATTTGTAATATTAAAAAAGTCGACCCGGGTTTCGTGAGTGCGTGCGTGTGCGTTTCGAGAAGAGTGGCGTGCGTGCGTGAGGATGGGACTCTATATATTACAAAAACGTATGGTGATGGATGAGATGGGTGGGCACTTTAAAGGGGAGTCATGAGAGAAAAAATGTATGGGATGATATTAGTGGATGGTAGTATAGCAAATTGTAGTGAAGTGGTAGAGGGTTTTGTTGAGTAGGGGGATAGTAAAGGGGTTTTAGAGGCGTTGGAGTGGAGATAATAGTGGTTGTAGAGGTAGCTGTAGTAGGAGATAGTAGTGGTTGTTGAGGAGTTGTAGGAGGAGTAGTATTTGGGGGGGAGAGGGTGGTAGCCCTAGCAAAAGTATAATAAAGGGGGTTTGGGGAAATGCTAGAAGTGGTGGTGGTAGTATTTGTAGTTCATGGTGGGGGTAGTGGTGGTGGTAGTGTTAGTGGTATAATATTGTTGTTGTAGTAGTGGACTGTTGGAAGGAGAGTGGCAAGGGGGGGGGGGGGGGCAGGCAGTGGATGGGATCACATGACAAAAGCAGTTGACATGCTGAAAAATTTAATTAACGAACATTTATCCTCCCACCCGAATCGCGTGTTCCGTGTGGCTTCAGTGCAGCTCGTTATGGGTGAGAGATCAAGCAGGGCACACACACACACGGTACTCCGTGGTGTAAGGGATAGCACGCTCGGTCCACAACTGAGAAGTCCCGGGTTCGATCCCCGGGCGGAGCGGAAACAAATGGGTTGTTTCCTTAAAACCTGAGCCCCTGTCCACCCAGCAGCGAATGGGTACCGGGTGTTAGCCGAGGTTTGTGACCTGCTCTCCGGGGTGCTGGCTTCGGCCAACACAAAGCACTAAGGATGAATGATATAAAAATGTTGATATGGAGACGGGGCCACACGAGCGTTGCTCTGGCCCTGTAAAAATACAACTAGATGAATACACACACACACACACACACACACACACACACACGCACACACACACACGCACACACACACACACACACACGCACATACACGCACATACACACACACACACACACACACACACACGCCTCATAACCGTAACCCAATCAGTCCGAGGCAGAGAGTTAAAGAAGGTCTCTAAGCTATTTTGGAGTGCTTGTGCATACGTGTTAGTTATTGGTTTGCCTGGCTTAAAAGGTGACGCTGATCAGGCAACTATCACACTAATGATGCCTCCTATACGACGCTGTATACACGGGCAAAGGGCCAAGGGCGAGGCACAGGATCCTGACACTCCTGATACCTTACGACCATGAGCCAAGACACGACGTAAGGGTACGAGACGACCATGAGCCAAGACTTATCACGTTAACGACCCAACCCGGTTAATAAAAATTTAAATATACAGTAGTAATGACATTGTCCATAATTATTTGAATGCATCATAGAGTATTTTTTTCCAATTGATATAAACAATGATTTTACAAAGAGGTGGTCTCATTTTCCTTGCGTGTAGTTTCCTTTGTTCATAGAATGTGTGACAAACGAGTCATAACCCATGCAGCTTCTAACTTAATCTTCTTTTGTACTCAACCACATATTCTTTGTGAACTTTAAATACACGTCTGCTAATTTAAATGCTAAACTGAAAAGTATTGGCAGGTAACGAGTGAACAAACACAGATAAATAATTTAAAATCAATGTTATGAGATGGATGCTACCCCCCCCCCCCACCTCTCGATGGCCTCTACTCATCCCTGTCTGCTCCTTCGCCATCAGAACCTCTCCACCCCCCTCCCTCTCCCCCTCCCTCATCACAACCATGACGCTTCACCCCCCCACCCCCCGTGGCTTCACGTCTCGCAGCCCGCGATGGCGCCCTTATTTTCCCGGCCACCAGTTCATCTCGTTCTTTGTCAGTCTCAAGAATATTTCCATTCCTCACTTCTCCTTTTTCTATTTTCCATTTCACTTGACTTTCTCCTTTATCATGACGGTTTTAGGTTCCATCCGCATCGTGCGTCATAGGAACTTTATCTTTAGATAAAAAGCAGAAATGGACAAATAATTTTCGCTTTCACTCTAGCCCTGGAAAATGGAAGGCGTAAAAAACTTCCAAGGCTGCAGGAGTTGAGGGTACTGAAGGACACCTGAGCGTCGGGAAACCAATTTTTTTTTTTATAATACTATTTGCCTTTTACTTCACTAAGGAATTCAACGAAGATTCGAGATCGGCAGTTGGTCTGGGCGGCGAGGGGATGGCGCGTCTGCATCCCCTCATTCCCCTGGGTGGCACAGGTGGCCGGCTCGGCAAACCTCAACAGCTCAAAACAAAAACTTTGACAAACACAAAAAGCACGAATGAGATGGTAACGTTNCTCTCTCTCTCTCCTTCTCTCTCTCTCTCTCTTTCTCTTTTTTTTTCTCTCTCTCTCTCTCTCTCTCTCTCTCTCTCTCTCTCTCTCTCTCTCTCTCTCTCTCTCTCTCTCTCTTCTCTCTCCTCTCTCTCTTCTCTCCTCTCTCTCTCTCTCTCTCTCTCTCTCTCTCTCTCTCCCTCTTTAAACCCCTAGAGTAGGAAAGTTCGTCCTGGCTCCTGAATATTGTAACGTTGATATTAAGAAAATAGATCTTGAAGCTGAATAGTCAAGTTATTTTCTATTATGCGAGTGTGATAAATATTGTATGACCCAAGACCGACCTGAGTGAAGTGCAGACCTGACCGAGACCTGCAGACCACTGAGGGACGCATTGAAGGAGAGAGGGGAAAGAGAGAGGGGAAACTGGGAATTGGCGGGAGTACGGACTGAAGGGGAACGCCGCGGGAGGGGGTACGCGACTGGAGGAACGTGGCACAGACTTGATCTTCTTTGAGTGTCTCTCGTCTCCCTGCCAAGTCTACTCTACTTCCACATCTTCAAAGGCGACTTCTCATTGGTGGATGGTTTGGGAGGGGCTGCTGGGGCACTGTATAGGATTCAGTGAAGGTACTGCAAAGACGAGACTCAAGAATCGGGGTCGGTGGATCGGGTGCGTCTGCCTCAGCTTAATAACTTGAGGAACTATCAAGGGATTATCCGATGATGAAGGTGCCACACGCCAGCACTGCATGAAGGCTGCCTGGATCCCGTGACTGACTTTTTCTTTATTGTTGCATTTTCTAATTGGTGTTTTTTCCTTGAATCTGTGCGGCAACAAATTCACGCCAAGACCTGCAATCACTCTGCAACGTCACGCTATCCACGCTGTGTGATGCCCTGGGATAAATACGTCGATGAGGAAATGCTTCTGCAGTCATCCTGGAGTCTTCGGTGGAGATGAACAGTTTCGGCGGTGAGTCTATAATGACTGTATACATGAGACTCACTTATTCATTTACTCGACATTGTTGTCTCTCATCAAGTCCATAAAGGGACCTCGGTTCAGGCGCCTTGGAATGCATGCGCTTTGATTTCACTAACAACTTTTGCAGAAAAATTTCATCCTATAATTCAAGTCGCTCAGGCGAGGGAGGAACATCCGTCATAATAAGACTCGGCAACTTATCCTTTCAAGAAAAAATCTGACGTTTTTCGTGCTAAATCCAAAC
>JACEEZ010009345.1:308216-318216 GCA_016584305.1 Chionoecetes opilio | reverse complement strand
CGACGTAAGGGTACGAGACGACCATGAGCCAAGACTTATCACGTTAACGACCCAACCCGGTTAATAAAAATTTAAATATACAGTAGTAATGACATTGTCCATAATTATTTGAATGCATCATAGAGTATTTTTTTCCAATTGATATAAACAATGATTTTACAAAGAGGTGGTCTCATTTTCCTTGCGTGTAGTTTCCTTTGTTCATAGAATGTGTGACAAACGAGTCATAACCCATGCAGCTTCTAACTTAATCTTCTTTTGTACTCAACCACATATTCTTTGTGAACTTTAAATACACGTCTGCTAATTTAAATGCTAAACTGAAAAGTATTGGCAGGTAACGAGTGAACAAACACAGATAAATAATTTAAAATCAATGTTATGAGATGGATGCTACCCCCCCCCCCCCCACCTCTCGATGGCCTCTACTCTCCCCTGTCTGCTCCTTCGCCATCAGAACCTCTCCACCCCCCTCCCTCTCTCCCCCTCCCTCATCACAACCATGACGCTTCACCCCCCACCCCCCGTGGCTTCACGTCTCGCAGCCCGCGATGGCGCCCTTATTTTCCCGGCCACCAGTTCATCTCGTTCTTTGTCAGTCTCAAGAATATTTCCATTCCTCACTTCTCCTTTTTCTATTTTCCATTTCACTTGACTTTCTCCTTTATCATGACGGTTTTAGGTTCCATCCGCATCGTGCGTCATAGGAACTTTATCTTTTAGATAAAAAGCAGAAATGGACAATAATTTTCGCTTTCCTCTAGCCCTGGAAAATGGAAGGCGTAAAAAACTTCCAAGGCTGCAGGAGTTGAGGGTACTGAAGGACACCTGAGCGTCGGGAAACCAATTTTTTTTTTTATAATACTATTTGCCTTTTACTTCACTAAGGAATTCAACGAAGATTCGAGACTCGGCAGTTGGTCTGGGCGGCGAGGGGATGGCGCCGTCTGCATCCCCCTCATTCCCCCTGGGTGGCACAGGTGGCCCGGCTCGGCAACCTCCCAACAGCTCAAAACAAAAACTTTTACAAACACAAAAAGCATACGACATGAGATGGTAACGTTAAGTACTTGAGCTAAAATATTGATTGAGCCTTGATAATGATGGTTCAGGTGGAGGTGGTGTGTTCTCCCGCCACTGTGACAAGACACGCGGCAACACAAGGTCCTCCACACACACACAGGTCGCGGCGGCCAACATAAACACACATACATTTTTGATTGACGCTTATAAATGTTTCATTACATTCGTATGTCAATATTGGACTCTCAATTCAGTCAGTGTGATATAATACCGGGTTCATGTATATTCCTGACGGTAGTATTGTTTGCACAGCCAACATGAATTCCAAAATAATGAAATGTCATTCACGTTTTTCAAATAATTTCGCAGGGAGAGATAATGATAATAGCAGAAATTTTCACTGCATGGAAATTGCTGATATCATGAATATAAGCAATACTGCTGCAACACTTCCATTAAGTCTATTTACAGTATCATTGCTTGACTCGGAAACTCGGCATCCTTTTGGGCGGCAGGAAGCGTGGCACGTGATTGAGGAGAGTCACGCGCGGCGGCCCTAACAACGTATTTCGGAAGCGACAAGGAAGCTGATCACGTAGACGGACGAGACCTTCAAGCTGCAGGGGTGTGTGTGCATGACGGCGAGGCGATACACACACACACACACACACACACACACACACACACACACACACACACACACACGCACACATACACACACACATACACACACACACACTAGCGGTGGTGGCACACTTGAGGGCCTGACTGCCTTCCGTCCCTCCATTCCCCTGAAGGCAGAGTCCGTGCTCCATTTACTTCCCAGATGTTTTAGCGGTACACGAGTTCCATCTTGCTGCCCTCCCGTCACTTGTCTCCCTTTGTCCACGTCACAGCGAGTCGCCTATCGCTTGGTGCTGTGTGGAAAACTTCCTAACATGACTAAGTCGCGGTCTACTTCGCTGCTTTCCGGGACTTAGCGGACAGTAAAGGTGATGATCGTATACTGTGTTGCGGAGAGTCTAGTAACTATTCTCATAACATCCTGCACTGCAATAATTCATCTAAGGTAATATTCTGCGCGTCTGAGTCTGTGCGTATGTATGTTACTGCTGCTCCCCTGCTCTCGTCACTCGCTTGGAATCACATGAAGACCAGAAAAGGAATAAAGGAAAAAGAAATAGAGTCGAGACCATTCTGATGCAAATAATTATCTTTATGGCTGGAAATTCTGGATGGAAATTTATGCCGTGTAAATGCCCGCAAAATATAAGATGAAGGAGCAGACGTCAGCCTTTATCCTCTTTGAGGGATGTGGAATGAGAGGAGAGGATGAGGGGAGATGTGGGAAGAAATAAATAAAAAGTAAAGACTGTGGCGAGAGAAGGGAAATAGAGAAAGAGAAAACTAAGATAAGGAATTGAGGAAACATTTCGTAAGATGAAATTACGATGTTTGATCTAAACCAAAGCGTGAAAAGAGAGAGAGAGAGAGAGAGAGAGAGAGAGAGAGAGAGAGAGAGAGAGAGAGAGAGAGAGAGAGAGAGAGAGAGAGAGAGAGAGAGAGAGAGAGAGAGAGAGAGAGAGAGAGAGAGAGAGAGAGAGAGAGAGAGAGAGAGAGAGAGAGAGAGGGAGAGAGAGAGAGAGAGAGAGAGAGAGAGAGAGAGAGAGAGAGAGAGAGAGAGAGAGAGAGAGAGAGAGAGAGAGAGAGAGAAAAAAAAAGTCTGGGGAGAAATAAGAGATAGTTTCAAAGATTACATTAAAACTAAGTCAAACCCTGAATTTTGAAGTCGAGGGAAGAACCGGACTGGAATAGCTTTATTGCCACCTCAGAGAAACCTTACAACTTTATGACCCCGAGCGGCCGACAACCTGAAGGCGACGCCGGAACGCTCCTGTGTCTTTCATGATGGGTGGAGTGGGAAGGTAGAAAGAGAGGAGGAAGGAAGAGAGAAGGAGCAAGAAAGAGAGCGGAAGGATATGTGATGAGTGCAGACAGAATTATGGGAATGATTAAATGAGTGAAAAACAGAGAGAGAGAGAGAGAGAGAGAGAGGAGAGAGAGAGAGAGAGAGGAGAGAGAGAGAGGAGAGAGAGAGAGAGAGAGAGAGAGAGAGAGAGAGAGAGAGAGAGAGAGAGAGAGAGAGAGAGAGAGAGAGAGAGAGAGAGAGATAATATACTCGCAGCAAGATCTTATAGATGGCGGGGTATGAATACTTAACGTCCACCCAAGGACAGAATGAGGCGGGTCTCGGCTCTTCCACCCCGACAATATTTCCGATGCACGAACTTTGAGTCTGTGAGCGGAGATGAACCAACTGTGTGTGGGTGTGCGAGGGAAGATATGGCTGGCCTTGGCGCTGAGGAGAAGGAGGAGGAGGAGGAGGAGGAGGAGGAGGAGGAGGAGGAGGAGGAGGAGGAGGAGGAGGAGAGGAGGAGGAGGAGGAGGAGGAGGAGGAGGAGGAGGAGGAGGAGGAGGAGGAGAAAGGTCCGGCTACAAACAATTCCTTTCTGCAAGACAAGACAGTCACATTTCTGCCCCCTTGTCATACTTCATACCTCAGTTTTCTTATTCGATCACATGCCTCCTGTCTTTTATTTTTATATTCTATTTTACAATGCTCAATTTCTCATAGGTATATATCACATCTTCTGCTCTCGTGATTTTGTATTTATCATTTATTTATGTAAAGGTGCAACTCTATAGGTGATTTTAAAAGTTTTGATGGAAGAACATAATATTATCATTAGGTAAGGGAGAAAATACGAGTTTATTCGATGCTTTAAGTCTTTACAGAGTCTTCCAGGAATGCTACAAAAGAGTCTTGAGGCGGAAGGTGGAAAGAAATAATGTAAGAAACTATAAACCGCAATGCCCAGAAGGAATCTTTAGTGTGTTTTACTATCATATTTTTTGCTTGTTACATTGACGAACTGTTGTCTTCAGACTAACGATTCATGGCAGATTGTGGGGAGGAAGGTTATAAGATACTGGTGGTGCTGTGCTAATGTGTGTGTGTGTGTGTGTGTGTGTGTGTGTGTGTGTGTGTGTGTGTGTGTGTGTGTGTGTGTGTGTGTGTGTGTGTGTGTGTGTGTGTGTGTGTGTGTGTGTGTGTGTGTGTGTGTGTGTGTGTGTGTGTGTGTGTGTGTGTGTGTGTGTGTGTGTGGGTGTGTGGGTGTGTGTTGGTGGGTGGTGTGGGTGGGGTAGGTGTGTGTGTGTGTAGGGGGGGGGTGTAGGGTGGGGTGGTGTGTGTGTGTGTGTGTGTGTGGTGTGTGTTGTGTGTGTGTGTGTGTGTGTGTGTGTGTGTGTGTGTGTGTGTGTGTGTGTGTGTGTGTGTGTGTGTGTGTGTGTGTGTGTTGTGGTGTGTGTGTGTGTGTGTGTGTGTGTGTGTGTGTGTGCTATGTTTTCATACGTGAAATCCATATTAATGCTACTCTCCCGAAACTGGTTCTAGATAGATAATTTTTTTCGTAGCTATATAATGGATTAAGGGTTAATTAAGTAATGACCCTTTAGACTCGGGAATAGATGTGTGAGAAGAACGTTATATACACTCCATAATTAATGTGTGGGAAGAACACACTACACAGAGCCAAGATAAGCAGGATATGATAAAGGAAAAGAACACCCACGCTCCGCCCCCTTCCCCCAATCTTTCTATGCTGCAAAGGATTGGAAAAGACAAAAAATGCGTTCTACAAAAAACGTCTTTATAGATTTGTAGAAAAAAATGCAAAAAAAATTACAAAGCACCTTTTTTTTATGTGTGTGTGTGTGTCTGCGCGTAATCAGAGCAGATTTTGAGTCATCACGAGCTGAATACAGAACATTTTAGTCTATTTCATTTTCATAACACGTCCATCGGCCTGAAATGTGTCTCATCGCCTTTTTTAAAACCCATTCTGAGCTTAACGTCCATTAATTTGGTGTTTTTCAGCATGCAATATTACTTCAAAGGCCGTCCAGCGATCGTGCTACAATTCAATTTCTTAAAAGTTTTGATACTTTTTTGCAACATTTATTTTTTACAGGTTTTCATTATCGTTCTATTAGACGGCCGGGCAGCATTTTTTTTATTTCTCAATAGAAGAGCCTGGGATGGGGAGTCAATATCCATTTTTTTTTATATTCGTTTGATCAATTTTCAGACATTAGATTAATACAAAAAAAATCTTATGACAGTACATCAAAAGCTTACACTTCTGATTATGCGTTGATGATGGTAGTGATAGAAGTGGTAGTGGTGGTAGTGGTAGTGATGGTGATGGTTATGGTGGTAGTGGTAGTGATATTGATGGTGATGGTGATGGTTATGGTGGTGGTATTTGTGATATACTACGCACCATGAATTAAACAAAAATACATTCACCACTTTTAGATTTTACTAATTGTTTCCATATAATTCCATAAATTTTATATTATTTTCAAATTGCATTTTGCTTCCATCCAATTAAAAACGTTAGCTTTTACCACAACTGACCGGAGCAGCGCGGCCCTGGCTATGCAGCGATATATAAAGTCAATTATTGTTTGAACACACAAATATGACACAAACTGAGGTCTGTTGGTGGGCCAGAAGTGGGTGTGGGCTGGTGGGCGGAAGTTATGTGGTGGGCGGAGTGCGTGTTGGCGATAGCTCGGGCTGGTGGAACGTGGAGAATGGGTTGGTGTGTGGTGGAATGGTGTGTGGGGGAATATGTGGATGGATGGGTGGTATGCATTGTGGGTGAGTGAAAGGCTGCTCGCTGGGTGGAGAGGCACGGAGTATGGCTCAATGAGGAGAGGTTAACAATAGCATATACTTGCCCTCCTAGAAGCATATAATTCAACCTGTAATTCTAATACCACAAATAAATGTCCGTGGCCCTTTAAAAGACCTAACCCCTTCAATACCATGCATTGTACTCGCCTAGTGTAGCATATAACGCGCACAAAAAATATAATAAATCGTACTCTAATATATTGCTTCGAATAAACTACTTTTATGTGAGTTTGAATGTTACATTATACAATTATGGAATACAAAATATCATAACCATACACATTCCAGTGAAAATATACATGTGAGGAATTAAAAAATGTGAACAGTTGCGAGATAGGAAATGGAGATGAGAGAATGGTAAGAAAATGGGTGAAAACTGAGAATAATCGACAAAGAGTTGTATGCATTAATTTTATTTAGCATTAGTATTATTTATTTAGCATTATTATTATTTATTTAGCATTATTATTATTATTTAGCATTAGTATTATTTATTTAGCATTAGTAGTATTTATTTAGCATTAGTAGTATTTATTTAGCATTAGTAGTATTTATTTAGCATTAGTAGTATTTATTTAGCATTATTATTATTATTTAGCATTATTAGTATTATTTAGCATTAGTATTATTTATTTAGCATTATTATTATTATTTAGCATTAGTATTATTTATTTAGCATTATTATTATTATTTAGCATTAGTAGTATTTATTTAGCATTAGTAGTATTTATTTAGCATTATTATTATTATTTAGCATTAGTAGTATTTATTTAGCATTATTATTATTATTTAGCATTAGTAGTATTTATTTAGCATTATTATTATTATTTAGCATTAGTAGTATTTATTTAGCATTAGTAGTATTTATTTAGCATTATTATTATTATTTAGCATTAGTAGTATTTATTTAGCATTATTATTATTATTTAGCATTAGTAGTATTTATTTAGCATTAGTAGTATTTATTTAGCATTATTATTATTATTTAGCATTAGTAGTATTTATTTAGCATTATTATTATTATTTAGCATTAGTAGTATTTATTTAGCATTAGTGTTATATATTTAGCATTAGTAGTATTTATTTAGCATTAGTAGTATTTATTTAGCATTAGTATATTTATTTAGCATTTGTATTATTTATTTAGCAATAGTATTATTTATTTAGCATTAGTAGTATTTATTTAGCATTATTATTATTATTTAGCAGTATTATTATTTTTTACTCTTATTTAGCATTAGCATTATTTTTATTTAGCATCAGCATTAGTGTTGTATGGAGAAAAATATATAAATCTCGCGTTAGCTTCCCCACTGCTACAATTTTTGGGGATATTATTCTGCTGCTTAAAAGTCACAAGTTCATGGGTGACGAAGGAAATTATGGATATTTAATTCGTCTTTAATTCTTTTTCTTTAATGCATCCACTCATTTAGGATACGTACAAATACTGAGGTTTTTTTTTTGTATGTATTTTTGCATTCTCATGACAACATAAATATGTCATGTATTTTTCTATATATTGTCCAATGTCCATAACACATAGGATCCAAAATATGAATACTTCCATTCCCTTCTGGCCTCGCACACATCCAGGCAGCGACATTGACATTTTCTGAAATAAATATTTCGTCCCGAAGTACAAAGCGTCAAAGTTATTTTTTCCTTTCTTTCTATCTTTCTCTATTCCAAATATTCACACGTAAAGGTGAACAGTCATTCAAGGAGCGAGTTTTGCGGCTTCTATGTACGCTGGGGAATCCACAACACCTCGAGGCAGCCCGCGAAACACAACTCTTACGCCCACTGGTGAAAGGTTAAACGGCGACGTGACAAGAGCGGTCCTGTCGGTGTCGAGACTTTCACGAATGTTCACACCATTCAGGGAAACGCAACTGTAGGCGATCCGGAGTGTTACAGCGACGAAAAGAAACTATAGGTGGTCCGGAGTGTTAAAATGACGAGAAATATTTGTGTGTTTATCTGTTCAGCATTGGTACTTATTTCAGACTTTGTAGAATGTGAGTTATGTAGACTGTAAGGGTTGTAAGGGTTGTTATGGCCGTGTGGGTGCTGGCTGGTCGGGTGCGGTTGAAGAAGTTAGATCGCTATGCATAAAAAGCCTTTTTATGCTATGTGAAACTGGTTATTAATCCAAAAACTCATACTAAACTCTGGTTCGTTGAGTCATCGGTGATTAATACCGGCAAACAACCTTAATAATGCCTGAATCAAACTATAGCACAATTCAAACTATAGGAAAGTAAGTAAGTATATAGTAGAAAACTAATGAAGAAAAAAAAAACTTCTCTACCCTTTTCACAGTACAGTTATATACCTATACGTGCTTTTTAGGAAATCATAATCTTCTTGTATTTTTAGCTGTACCCACTTTAACTTTTTTATTTTTTCTCTGTGACTTTTTCTAGACATCGCCTCTCAAACTCAGGTTTACTATTTTATTCTTAGCATCGCCTGCAGTAGACGCAAAGTTCAATTCAGAAATGTCAGCGGCAGGAAGGTGTAGGACCATGCAAGGGGCACCAGACTGCGTGCCCTGGAGTGGCGGAGGCTTGGTGAAATTATTGAACACCGTCACATGTGGAAAGCGCAAACCTCCACCCGGCGAGACGGGATCTTATAAACATACACACGAAGCAAAAGAGTTGCAAGGAGCGGGGCTAATCTTGACAGTTTTAATAATTATGAATACTTATGTATCCATTTTCTCTCTCTCTCTCTCTCTCTCTCTCTCTCTCTCTCTCTCTCTCTCTCTCTCTCTCTCTCTCTCTCTCTCTCTCTCTCTCTCTCTCTCTCTCTCTCTCTCTCTCCCTTGTTATACAGCTACTTTCTTTCATCGATGTACATAAGCGTTGATTTCAAAAGCCAATGTTGACTGTGACTATGCAATTGGACACCATTCCTGTATCCTTCAGCAATAATATATAAGGATTTAGTTGATCTGGATTTTCTAGAAACACAATATAGCAACGGATCACATTCAGTGTGAACGCTTACAAAAATCAGCTTATATATATATCTTGACTTTTGATTTTCATATGAAATATATATGACGGCAATAATTCATGGCTGCATAGCTTAGCGCGTCAGGCAGTCACCGGGGCGCCGCGTGCAGGTATAGCGGATGAAAAATTTCTTTTCTCAGAAAATGAAACAGAATCATTGCTTTCTCGGAAGATCCAGCCGATAAGGATCTTTATATCTTGGAATTATCAACAAAAGCTGATGATTAAGTAGCGACTGTGGAGACAAAAGGCCAATGGGTAGCATAACAAATCTATAATAATATAAGTGAAAGTGTGTGTGTCTGTCTGTCTGTCTGTCTGTCTGTCTGTCTGTCTGTCAGTCTGTCTGTCTGTCTGTCTGTCTGTCTGTCCGCGATAGGTGCCGCCCCCAGTGCCCCAATCCCCTCATATGGCACAGTTTTGGAACCAGCTCGACCAGGGGTTTTAAGCCTACTTATGAGATGATCCGATCATTTTTTTTTTTTTTTAGCAGCCTATTAGCGAGAATTTTGAAAAAAAGTGGGTTGCGAGAATTGAGGAAACCTTGATGTAGGGTGATGGGTAATGGGTGAGTGAATGGGTGGGGTGATGGGTAATGGGTGTGGGGTGATGGGTGGGAATGGTGGGGGTGATTGTGGGTGAGGAAAAAGATGGGGGGTGATGGGAAATGGGTGAGTGAAGGGTGTGTGGTGATGGGTAATGGGGAGTGAATGGGTGGGGGGTGAGGGGTAATGGGTGAGTGAAGGGGGTGAGGGGTGAGGGTAATGGGTGAGTGAAGGGGTTTTGGGTGGTGATGTGAATGGGTTGGCGTTAATACATACAATCATGATTTCAGGAAAGCTAGAAGGGACTATCTGGAGCGTCTGTGTTTGGTGGGCCTTTGGCCCACCAAACACAGGTGGTGGGCCGAAGGCCCTCCAATAGCCCTCCGCAGGAGCTAGCCAAAAAGTCCGCCCGGAGGGCGGCTTTGCGGCTAGTACTAAATATTTTAAGAAACTCGATCGACCGCTTTTTTAAACATGGACTAGGGAGAGTCTAACGTGGAGCTTCCATTCCACTTCCATTTAGACTCAAGTAGTACCAATGCCAAGAACGCGTACTTTAGACGCCAACAGCGAGAGCTAACATGGTCCTATGTTGATCCACGACTGCGCTTGGGTTGGTAGCCCTGAACCAGGGAGATCATATA
>JACEEZ010009345.1:298216-303216 GCA_016584305.1 Chionoecetes opilio | reverse complement strand
CATTCAAACGTACAACGCTGGAAAGTATTTGTCTTCACTAGCGTTCCCTTTTGAGTCTAAACTATTCAGTTGCGACGCGACGAGAAACAGTTACTTACATTTTACTCGGCCATATACAATTAGTCTTCAGCTCTAACTTCTTTTGTCCCGGCTAAGGGGCGAGGAGCTGGGTCGGCTCCTCGCAGGCGCCGCATCGAGTGAGGCTCAGGCGGCGACTCGACGTAACAGTGCTGAAAATAACTGTTGTCGACGTTGTTATCCCTGATAGCGAGTTGGCAATAACAGCTCGGGTCGTTTACTGGACATTTGCCGGACGGGAAGTATCGAGGCCAAATGTATTACGGGAGTACGAAGGCAATATAAGCGGCAGTGTGTCCGGCCGAGGCTTATAAATGTTCGGCAGCTTACCGTGTATTAAAGGTCCGGCGGCAGGCGAGTCAGCGGAAAGATCAATGAACGGATTGACACACGGTTGACAAGGAGCAAGAGGCGGTGGCAGGAGGCGGGGCATCGAGAGAGAACACTATTGAAAAAAACTAAACTAATTCCACTTACATTTAACTTCTTTCCAATTTATCTAGGATTCTTTAGATTAAATCTTGCGTTATTTATGACGTCATTCATTAATACTTACACGTCTCGAATTATTCTAAGCACTTTCCCTGCATATGTCTTGCCTTCATTCTTAATAAATTTTGCCTTAACCTCACGTATTTTGCAGGATTCTTTACATAATTTTTTTAACCATATTCAAAACATGAATAATTACATCTTTTGCTATTAATCCTTACATAAAATCCTGCTTTTAACACCAATCCCCACGTCTTGCATTAATTCCTACGTCTCCTGTTAATCCCTCCGTATCACCTCAATCCCCCGGGCCTGCATGGGACGCCTAGGAGATGTTGGGTTTTGTGTGAATGAAATAGGCGCGACGTCTTAAGAGCCTCGAGACAAAGAGACACACGCGTGGAAAGATAAGTAGTGCATTGTAACGAACGTGTGAAGATACAGTAGTACATTATTACACACACACACACACACAAACACACACACACACACACACACACACACACACACACACACACACACACACACACACACACACACACACACACACACACACACGCACAGACACACACAAACACACACACACACACACACACAACACACACACACACACACACACACACACACACGCACACACACATACACACACACACACACACACGTTATCATCTGCCCTTTGTAAGCAGTAAAGGAGCCACACAAGGGAAGTCCTTGATGATTCTACGCATATACTTTTTTTTCGTATTGATCTTCTCAGGTACAATTAGAGAGACCCACACACATGATGATATACAACATTAAGTACACAAATAAAAAAGTGCATCGACGATAGCATACTGGCGACGTTGCTTCACTTTTCCTTATTGATGTCGCTCGTCAACTACATTCCGACCACTTAAATATTACAATGATAAACATAGCTCGAGTGGAAACACATCGTAAAACACCAAAACCTTTCACAATATTGACTGACAACTCTCCTTCTGCCATTACTCCCTTTGATCATCCACGTCACAGATACATTTCGTGTAAAAAAATGTACTTTAACAATGGATAAAGACAGATCGCCTGATGGTAAGTCACACAGTACAAACAGGATCGATGATATACTTACGTCTTTACTCTCACCACATTCCTACCCCTGTGAGTGACTGCTGAGGCCATACCATACAGGCTACAGCGGCGTCGTCTCGTAATATTCAGTTTCTCGCCGCCAATCTCGCCTCCCGCGCGTCAGGACCCTCGCGTGACGGACTGGGAACCAAGAGCCATTAATGTGGTGGTGAATGCATTCCGTCACTCCTTACAGCGGGACGGGCGTGACCAGATTGTTAAGGTCCTCCTGCTACTGTGACTGCTCCCTCTCCCTCCTCCTGCTACAGCTACTACTACTAATGCTGCTACTTGTCAGGTTTAAATCCCTCCCTCCCTCCCTCCCTCCCTCTTCTACTTCTCCCTTCCATTTAGATCCTTGATTCTTTTTCTTCCCCTTTTTGCGGATACATTAAACGAAATTTGTGAATCTGGTCACGTGTCGACTCTTTTCATGTGATTTGCCGTTTTCGGTGTTGTTGTTGTTGTTGTTGTTGTTGTTGTTGTTGTTGTTGTTGTTGTTGTTGTTGTTGTTGTGTTGTTGTTGTTGTTGTTGTTGCAGCCACTACTGTTGCCGGGGGTTTCATTATTATTGATATCATTATCATCAGTATCCCGATTATTATTATTATTATCATTGCTATCACCATTACCTTTTTCCTTTCTATTACCATTATTATTATTATTATTATTATTATTATTATTATTATTATTATTATTATTATTATTATTATTATTATTATCATTACTACGTAGCACTACAATTGAAGCCTAAACAATCCTCAAAAATAGTAGCTAAATACTATGGATTCTTCTCCCCCTCCCTCACCTAACCACCACCACCACCACCACCACCACCACCACTAGTTAAGTCATTACCTAACTTCTCAACGTATGTCTCCAGTGTATCATAAGCTTTCATAACACCTTAACAACCTGAAGACCAATTATGTGTTCACGGTGCACATTACCTCCCATGATGCACCACGCTGCTCCTGACGAGGTGATGAACGAACCGACACCCTGAAGAAGACATAACAGGCGATTCAGACAGCTTTAAGAGGGGCGGTGAAGGGGGGGGGCGGTTAGAGGAGAGGTGGAGAAGGGGAAGGAGGCACTAACCTTTAAATGGTAATGCTCAGTGGCGAAGTGGGACAGGAAAGGAACAGGTGGGGTTAATGGAAAGGTAAAAATGGATAGGGACGATAGATCTTTCATTGGTGTTAATTGCCCTCTAATTTTTTATTCCTTAACCAATAGGTCACTGGAACATAGACGATTAACCTGCACCACAGACCACTATATCTCAGTGGTCTATGCCTGCACTTATCTTCAGGTGATATCTTTCTCTCATACCTACTTTTTTCAGGTGTGCTGTAAAGGTTAGTAAAGGTGAGGATCGGCGTCATGCTGTGGTGTTAATTAATCATCCAGGAAGTCTTACAGATAAAAAGGCAATTCTTTATATTGGTAAAGGTTTCTTTTCTCGTGTAATGACTCTTGTTATAGATCAGAACGGGGCCAGTGTGAGAGGTATATGACACCTAACCTGACCTGACCTAACCTAACCTGACCTAACCTAACCTAACCTAACCTGACCTAACCTAACCTAACCTGACCTGACCTGACCTGACCTGACCTGACCTGACCTAACCTAACCTAACCTAACCTAACCTAATAATATGCCTTATGCCTAACCTTTCTAATGGTAATCGAACCAATGTCACCTTTCTATTAGCTAACATCACTACACAAACATATATAAACACACAAGTACCCTTCTTAACCACCATTTACGTGTAGAAGGTAACACTACAATAAACTAAAACAATGACCTCACCACAGCAGACGCGAGTGATAATGTATTAAAATTGACCTTTGTATTAATATTTACCTTCCTTCTAAGGTATAACTCTTCCTTAATGAGGCGCTTCTACTTACATACAAACAACACTCGTATCGAACATGATGGTATAGCGTTTCAGAGCACAGTCTCGATCATATTGGCAACACTACTATAGGGTGAACGAAATAGCGTTGGTAGCAGTGCAAAGGGTGAACGCAGCCGTGTGTTAGTAGCAGTGCAAAGGGTGAACGCAGCGGTGTGTTGGATAGGACTGCAAAGGGTGAACGCAGCCGTGTGTTGGATAGGATTGCAAAGGGTGAACGCAGCGGTGTGTTGGATAGGACTGCAAAGGGTGAACGAAGCAGTGTGTTGGATTGGACTGCAAAGGGTGAACGAAGCAGTGTGTTGGTAGAGCTGCAAAGGGTGAACGCAGCGGTGTGTTGGTAGCAGTGCAAAGGGTGAACGCAGCCGTGTGTTGGATAGGACTGCAAAGGGTGAACGCAGCCGTGTGTTGGATAGGACTGCAAAGGGTGAACGCAGCCGTGTGTTGGATAGGATTGCAAAGGGTGAACGCAGCGGTGTGTTGGATAGGACTGCAAAGGGTGAACGAAGCAGTGTGTTGGATTGGACTGCAAAGGGTGAGCGAAGCAGTGTGTTGGTAGAGCTGCAAAGGGTGAACGCAGCCGTGTGTTGGATAGGACTGCAAAGGGTGAACGCAGCCGTGTGTTGGATAGGATTGCAAAGGGTGAACGCAGCGGTGTGTTGGATAGGATTGCAAAGGGTGAACGCAGCGGTGTGTTGGATAGGACTGCAAAGGGTGAACGCAGCCGTGTGTTGGATAGGATTGCAAAGGGTGAACGCAGCGGTGTGTTGGATAGGACTGCAAAGGGTGAACGAAGCAGTGTGTTGGATTGGACTGCAAAGGGTGAACGAAGCAGTGTGTTGGTAGAGCTGCAAAGGGTGAACGCAGCCGTGTGTTGGATAGGATTGCAAAGGGTGAACGCAGCGGTGTGTTGGATAGGACTGCAAAGGGTGAACGCAGCCGTGTGTTGGATAGGACTGCAAAGGGTGAACGCAGCGGTGTGTTGGTAGAGCTGCAAAGGGTGAACGCAGCCGTGTGTTGGATAGGACTGCAAAGGGTGAACGCAGCGGTGTGTTGGATAGGACTGCAAAGGGTGAACGCAGCGGTTGTGTTGGATAGGACTGCAAAGGGTGAACGCAGCGGTGTGTTGGATAGGACTGCAAAGGGTGAACGAAGCAGTGTGTTGGATAGGACTGCAAAGGGTGAACGCAGCGGTGTGTTGGTAGAGCTGCAAAGGGTGAACGCAGCGGTGTGTTGGTAGAGCTGCAAAGGGTGAACGAAGCAGTGTGTTGGATAGGACTGCAAAGGGTGAACGCAGCGGTGTGTTGGATAGGACTGCAAAGGGTGAACGCAGCGGTGTGTTGGTAGAGCTGCAAAGGGTGAACGAAGCAGTGTGTTGGATAGGACTGC
>JACEEZ010009345.1:273216-293216 GCA_016584305.1 Chionoecetes opilio | reverse complement strand
GAAAAAGAAATGAAACATGAACCTGTCTCACACCACACTAAAAATATACTGACATATATTCAATGGGTTGTGGGGGTTATGGGGGGCGTGGACGAGGGATGGGGCGGGGCGGGGTGGACTTGACATGACCTGACAAGTTGTGGGATGGGGTGGGGAGGGGGCAGGGGGGCTAAAGGAAGGGTGGTTGGCAAGTATAGGTGGAACAGAAAAGAGAAAGTTGCACGAGATGGTCTAAGAAGGCTGGAACGTAATGTTGAGGGAAGGGACCCAGATGACGGCAGGAGGAATGATCAGGGCTGGACAAAGGGGGTAAAGGGGTCGTCAGAAAGGCTTGACTGATAACAGGGACGCGTTGATATAGGAAGATAAATGAGGCGAGGACAGTTAGGTGGATGGGAGAGGGGTCAGAGGGCAGAGTGGGTGGAGAGAGAGCTGGGTCAGGATAAGTCATGGTGAGGGGACAGGGGTGTGGGAGAGGGGAGGGGTTATGGTGCAAGGGTGAGTGAGTTGTTTTTCCGCCGGGAGATAAGTCGCCCCCCTGGCTGCAAGGGACGTCACCCAGGGCAGTGGCGCGAGAGACCGTTCTCGGCGGGGTCACTCGAGCGACTGGGCGATACGAAAGCCTCGCCCTCCTGATAGAAACCCCAACTCGCTCACTTTTTTTCATATCTGACATACGAGGGTGCAAAAAACTCTCTGCAAAAAAGAAAGGAAAAAACTCCAAATAAAACTGGTTTCTACATGACGTATGAATACAGTTTCACACCCTGACTTAGTGCAGCTGCGATTAGAAGTGAAAAAAATAACGCAAAAACTTTGAATAACAAAAAACCAAAAAAAAACCTATTATTAAAAAATTTGAAATCCCCATATTTTGTTTCTAGAGTATGTGAAGGAAACTACGGTTACGTCAAACTACTAACTTTACTGTCAGAAAGGAGAGGAAAAGTAAAAAGAATAAAAAATAAAGCGAAATTAACAGTAGTGAGTTTGAGGACGAGGGGAGAGAGGTGGCAGTTCCCCTCCAAGGCAAGCCATTATCAAGTTCAGAAGAGAAATTACGCTATAATACCTAACAATGTAATCACAGCTATTAATCCAAGAATTCAGGGGCGTCTTGCTCCTGATGGATGGATGGTTGTGACCGGCGCCCCTCCCTCTTTGTCTCTGGTCTTAATGTGGACGCACGCACACGCACACACACACACACACACACACGCACACTCACATACACACGCACACACACACACACACACACGCACGCACACATACACACACACACCCACACTCACACACCCACACCCACACGCACACACATACACGCACGCACACACAAACACACAGACACACACACACACACTTCCCTCCTCCCCCCTCCATTTCCTATTCTTCCTAGTTCCTCCACTCCCTCCCCTGTTAAAGAAATCCCTTTCGCACACAGATTATGCACGCATGCACACACGCGCACACAAAACTTTCCAAACTACGCGAAACAAAGCAAAAAGGTACAAATAATATACAGCAAACACACTTTTTAATCGTTGCTTGCTATCATTTGTGCAAAAATATAAACCTTGCTTTGACAAAAAAAAAATTCTCCGAAAAAAACATTTGACACATTTGCTCTTGAGTGACTAATGGATATCCTGCTACACATTACAAAACACACAGATATTCATAACACTACCCGAGTTTGCAAAGTTTGTAATACTAACAGTCAAGGACGTTGAAAGAAGTCAGTGGAATTAAATGAATGAAGAAATAAAAACTTTCAGTCGCCCCGGTAACTACTTTTCACTATAAACCTAATGACACGTCTCAACTCTGGCGGTCCCTTTCCAAATTTGTATGCGGGGCAGACTTCGTGGGGGCGGTCTGTTGCAATGACTTTACCCCCATCTCTCTCTCTCTCTCTCTCTCTCTCTCTCTCTCCTCTCTCTCTCTCTCTCTCTCTCCTCTCTCTCTCTCTCTCTCTCCTCTCTCTCTCTCTCTCTCTCTCTCTCTCTCTCTCTCTCTCTCTCATCTTCTCTGTCAAGTATAATATCAAACAGCCCTCTCTCTCTCTCTCCTCTCTCATCTCTCTCTCTCTCCTCTCTCTCTCTCTCTTCTCTCTCTCTCTCTCTCTCTCTCTCTCCTCTCTCTCTCTCTCTCTCCTCTTCTCTCTCTCTCTCTCTCTCTCCTCTCTCTCTCTCTCTCTCTCTCTCTCTCTCATCTTCTCTGTCAAGTTATAATATCAAAACAGCTCCTCATTCTCTCCTCTCTCCTCTCTCTCTTCTCTCCTCTCTCTCTCTCTCTCCTCTCTCCTCTCCTTCTCTCCTCTCCTCTCTCTCTCTCCTCTCTCTCTCTCTCTCTCTCTCTCTTCTCCTCTCTCTCTCTCTCTCTCTCCTCTCTCTCTCTCTCTCTCTCTCCTCTCTCTCTCTCTCTTCTATCTCTCTCATCTTCTCTGTCAAGTATAATATCAACCAGCTCCTCATTACCTCTCCTACGCTTATCTATGTCATTACTAAAAGAGATTACAAGAACGACTTCATTTGTTACTTATCCATCCATCTCCTTCATTAATCACTTACCCTAACGTTAATCTTATCGCCTGGTTCTGGTTGCTCCCTGGAAAATATGGGCTCACACCGGATCATACTTTAAAAAAATAATCAGTCTTGGCCACACTCATCACCGTCATAAATTTTTCACTTACCTAACGCTAATTTTGTATTCTGGTTCAAATATTTCGTGGAAAATATTGCCTCACTGCGGATCCTGTTTTATATTTTTTCTCTCCATTTCTACCACGCAGGTATACATTTAGTTGTACGCCTGGATGCGAAAATAATGTATCAGAAGTATTAAACAAACCAGTAAAACAAACCTATCAAGTTTCGCACTACTGCCCCAACGGCCTTTCAAAACCCAAAGATAATTACCGCTAAACAACGAAGCATCGCCGAGTCAATTTAAACTTAACTTCAATTTCACAGCTGAAGTTACTAACATTCCTACATTTCAGGGAACTTGTTGGTCTGGGCCCGCGTGGTGTTGTGAAGTGCATGGAGAAGTGTGAAGCGGGGCGTGAGCTGTTGGGGGGGTGGGTAAAAGGGGGAGGGGTAAAAGGGGGGGTATGTGGTGTAGAAGTATTGAGTGTGGCTGCAGGATGGTGTTGCCTCAGACGAGAAGCTGTGAGGAGGAGGCTATGTAGATTGTCTGTGCATTGAGAGGGAGGTGCTGTAGAAGATAAGATAAGATTTTCATCCTATCTAGACACTTTGCAAGTACCAACTACAAGGTTATTGACTATACAAAGCGCCGCCACGTCAGCATGAACTAGGCGGACTCGAACCGCTGACCAAATGCACAGGGACGCTGCACATTAGAAACTCACGTCTCTACCAACCTTGCCACCCTGACGGGCTAGGTGCTGTAGAAGAGTAGCTGTGAAGGTGCTGTGATTGGGAGCTGTGAAAAGGGGTATACGTATGAGCTGATAAAGTGATAATCATGACGTGAAGGAATTTGAAGAAGGGGGGGGGGGGGATGAAGTATGAGGAATAGGATGAGGGAGACAGAAGGAAATAAAAAATGGCTTAACAAGAAGATGAAGGCTAGATGTGGACCTAGAACAAGAAAGAAAGTCCTAGGGTAGAGAAGGAAGGCAAGAAAGAAGGAAGAGTGGAAGGAAGGAAGGCAGAGAAAGATGCAGATGACGGAAGGAGGGTATTGGGGGTGAGGGAGGAAACCTATGGCCACTGAGAACACTTAAGACATGGACATAAATAAACAAATGAACAGATACGATTAACCTCAGTGGCAACGCGCGCTTGTCTATCTGAGAATCTCCCTACCTGATTATAAACCTGTCCGTGTGTGTGTGTGTGACTGTGTGTGTGTGTGTGTGTGTGTGTGCATGTGTGTGTGCGTGTGCGTGTGTGTGTGTGTGTGTGTGTGTGTTAGTCTACATATATTTTGGCATTATTAAGAAAACCAAACTTAAAAGAAACTTATGTCTGGCGAGTAAAACAACACCTGAGCAAGGAAGAGGAGGGCGGGCAGAAAAGGGGAGGGGGGGGGCAGGGAAAAACAGGGGGGGGGGTGCGTCTGCCAGCGCTCCGCCACACAGATATAGTGAGATATAACTGCTAGTCAGAGAACTTTTGTTGTTACGAGAATATTGCCTAACTTGCCTCACGGGCCGCCGAAAAACTTCCAACTCTCAAGAGAACCAGAAATATGTTCTGCAATAGTTTTTTCTTTATAGGAAGAGAGAGAGAGAGAGAGAGAGAGAGAGAGAGAGAGAGAGAGGAGAGAGAGAGAGAGAGAGAAGAGGGGAGAGAGAGAGAGAGAGAGAGAGAGAGAGAGAGAGAGAGAGAGAGGAGAGAGAGAGAGAGAGAGAGAGAGAGAGAGAGAGAGAGAGAGAGAGAGAGAGAGAAAAGAGAGAGAGAGAGAGAGAGAGAGAGAGAGAGAGAGAGAGAGAGAGAGAGAGAGAATAGAATGGGCCTAGACATAGAAGCCTTTATATAGAGGAGATTACAGTGAAAACCATGACCATAAGGTGTTGGGAGATACGGTCGTGGGTGCATGTTGGTGACGGTGGCTTGATTAGGCGGGTGGAGGAGGAGGAGGAGGAGGAGGAGGAGGAGTATACATAGGAGGAGGAGTAGGAGGAGGAGGAAGAGGCGGTGGTGGTAGCGGGTCCTCGTGGTGTTAGGTGTGAGTAACTTTGAAATCAGCAGCGAAAGGGTGGAAGGCAATTAAGAGCTAATGAGACCAATTACTGAAGAGCGTGACGACCTCCTCCACCCAGCGCCTGTCCTGTATTTCTATTTCTGCAACTTCTGCCAATGATGTGAAGGTCGAGAAATGGAAGAGGAGGTGAAGGAGAAGGAAGAGGAGGAGGAATACAAAGGAATACAAAGGAAGAACAGACAGCAACATTCCTACTGGGCCAAACGAGGCTGTCTGTGTGACTACTTTCTACCACTATAGTTTCTACGTGTTAGAGGTAAAAGAATAGTAAAGTTGAAGGCTCCTCCCCACCCACCTCTCCCTCCGGCCGAGGCCAGCAGGGAAAAAAAGTGAGAAAAATCACCATGCAGTATAGAAAAACCTGCCATGGAATTTTATAGGAAAGATTGAAGGAGAGACATACTCTAAACTAAAGCTAACGCTACAAAAAAAAAAAAAATTACGTAGGGCCGAAATAATCGAGTTGGGCAGTTGATGCTAATTATTTATATAGTTTGTTCTTAAACGCTTCAACCGTGTTACTATTAACTACTTGTGCTGGAAGAGAGTTCCATATATCAACAACTCTATTAAAGAAAAAGTGCTTGGCTTCATGTGACCGAAATCGCTTACCAATGATCTTGTATCCATTACTACGAGTAGTGCTTGTCCAATCAATATTCAAATAGTCGTTTATGTTAACATTATCGAAGCCATGGAACATTTTAAACAATTCTATTAAGTCTCCTCGCAATCTACGTTTTGACAAACTGAACAAGTTAAGTTCCTTCAATCGCTCTTCGTATGACTTGTTTCGCAAGCGCGGAATCATTTTAGTAATTTTTCTTTGTACTCTCTCCAGTTTGATTATATCTTTTCTATAGTAGGGTGACCAAAACTGAAGGCAATATTCAAGATGAGGACGTACGATCGCATTGAAAAGTGTAAGAATGACTTTTTCAGACTTATTTTCGAAAGTTCTTCCTATGAAACCAGTTAATTTGTTAGCCCTCTTAACAACTTCTGAACAATGTTTACTGGGCTTGAGGTCGTTGCTTATAATAACCCCCAAGTCTTTTTCTTCGGTAACATTGGAAAGTTCATGTCCGTCCATTGAGTAGTTAATTTGATCGTTATTACTTCCTATATGCAAAACCTTACACTTATCGGTATTAAATTTCATCTGCCACTTCTTTGCCCAACTAACTAAGCGATCAAGGTCAGATTGCAATTGCATCTTATCGGCAGTTGTTATTACTTTATTCGTTATTTTAGTATCGTCCGGAAACTTTGATATCTTACAGGTGAGGCCTTCGTCAATATCGTTTACATAGATTAAGAAAAGTACAGGACCTAGTACAGATCCCTGCGGTACATCACTTAAAACATCTTGCCAGCTAAATGCTTTTCCATTAATTACGACGCGCTGCTTTCTCTCAGAAAGCCAGTCTTCAAGCCAATTTAAGATATTTCCAGTTATGCCGTGCGACTTTAATTTCTTAAGTAAACGCTTATGGGGGACTTTGTCAAACGCTTTTTGGAAGTCAAGATAAATCACATCTACTGCTTTCGTCTCATCGAACGTGCTGTATACTTCATTAAAAAAGTCTAGCAGATTTGTGAGGCAAGAACGTTTATTACGAAAGCCATGCTGGGAGTTTTTGATCAGATTATTTTCTTCTAAGAATTTTACCACATTGTCTCGTATTACTGTTTCCATTAATTTACAGACTACGGATGTGAGGCTGATCGGTCTGTAGTTGCTCGATTGTGTCAAATCACCTTTTTTCTGTATTGGAGTAACATTTGCAAGTTTCCAATCGCTAGGGACTTTACCGGAATTTAGGGATCTTCGACTGTAAAAACAGGAGCAAAGTAATTATTTAATACTTAAGCCATCTCGATTTCATTATTAGTAAGATTACTGTTTTCAAGTGCAAGTGGACCTAGGTTCGCTGTGATAACTTTCTTCTTGCGCACGTAACTGAAAAATTCTTTGGGGTTTGATTTACTGATACTTGCAATATATAATTCAAGATCTTTCTTACTTTTCTTTATCAACTTTTTCGTATCACGCCGTAGTCTTTCGAACTCTATTTTATCAGTTTCATTTTGAGATGACATGTATTTACGGTAGGCCCGTTTTTTCTGTAAAAGCCCAGATTCAATTTGTCTGTTCCACCACTTGGGTTTATTTTTATTTTTACATGGACGTCTTTTACCGACTGGAACACAAGACTTTACAGCATTGTTCAAGATATTGTTAAACATCCCCCATGATTCGTCTATATTCGATTGATTTGATAGCACGCTCCAATCTATTTCTGACAAAATCGTCCTAAGTCTTTCAAAGTTACCTTGTTTATACAGGAAAATTTGTTCGTTGCTAACACTTTCTCTGTACACTTTGAGATTTATATCAAAGGACACAATTCTATGATCGCTAGTGCCAAATTCAGAGCCAATATTCATATTATTTACTAAATCGGCATTTGTCGAAAAAACAAGATCCAATATGTTGTCACCTCTCGTGGGTTTGTGAACATGCTGAGTTAACGAACTTTCTAATAAATCGCTGTAGAAGTCGTGATCTGAATGAGAGTTTAGCGGATTTCCCCAGGAAGGAATGGCTAGGTTGAAATCACCAAATATGACGCAATCGGACTCATTACTCATTTCTATTAACTGGTCCTACAGCTGGCTATCAGCGATACTATTGTGAACTGGGGGTCTATAGATGAGTCCGATTTTAATTTTTTTCGAGCCGATCTTTAGCTGCAAAAATAGAAAATCCACGTTATTAATTTTCTCGTATTCTATGACCGTAGGATGAAGACTGGTTTTTACGTATAGTAATACTCCTCCGCCCGTTCTATTCACCCTTAACACACGAGGAGGAGGAGGAGGAGGAGGAGGAGGAGGAGGAGGAGGAGGAGGAGGAGGAGGAGAGGAGGAGGAGGAGGAGGAGGAGAGGAGGAGGAGGAGAAGGAGGAAGAGGAGGAGGAGGAGGAGGAGGAGGAGGAGGAGGAGGAGGAGGAGGAGGAGGAGGAGGAGGAGGAGGATGCAAGGAAGAGTACTGGACGGATGCAGAAACAGAAAAAATAGATATGATAGGGCAGGAAAGGGAGAAGAAGAAGAAAAAATTAGGATAGAAGCGGAGGACGATGGAGATAGAAGAAGAAAAAACCCAGAAGAGGAGCTAGGATGAAGAGGAAGAAGGGAGAGGAGATAGTAGGCGTAGGATAAACTGTTGGATGGTAGGCGATAGGACTAATACTTTGGGAGTAACTTTGGTCTAAGATAACAGAACGCTGAAAGAGACTCCCATTTTTCTGCTGCCGTGTGTTGCAAGCGGGCGGGCGGGGCAGGCAGGCGGGCGGGTTGGTAGGCGTTCTCAGCAACTTCCGCCCAACCAACTCGCCTCATCAATATTAATTACATACAGTCGGTGGATCTATCTACGCGCCTTTAAACTTTACACGCCAGAGCTTCACTTAATAATCAACTTCCTCATTATACGAAGGCATTATTCACATCAATGAGTTCCAGATGCCGTACAAGGAAGGATCGATCAGCAAGTACTTCCCATTGACTGAGGAAAGTTTGAGTCATCGCTTCCCTCTCAGCAAGGAATATTATAGAGAACCACGTCTTTCTACAACAATTCGTAAAGCGACAAAGGCATTCCAGGATGCTATAATGTGTTTGATATGGACACCGAGGGAAAAAGGGAGGGGGGCGGGGGTTAGAGCGGTGATGGAGGTAATAAGGAAGAAGGGCATACTACGATGGTTTTATGGATAAGGAAGGGTGATGTAAGGAAAACGGAGATAGTGGTAGCGGCGGCGGCATAGAAAATGAGGTGTACGGCAAGGATAGATAACTTAAAACGAGAGAGAGAGAGAGAGAGAGAGAGAGAGAGAGAGAGAGAGAGAGAGAGAGAGAGAGAGAGAGGAGAGAGAGAGAGAGAAGAGAGAGAGAGAGAGACGAGAGAGAGAGAGAGAGAAGAGAGAGAGAGAGAGAGAGGAGAGAGAGGAGAGAGAGAGAGAGCGAGAGAGAGAGAGGGAGAGAGAGAGGAGAGGAGAGAGAGAGAGAGAGAGAGAGAGGAGCGAGAGCGAGAGCGAGAGAGAGAGAGAGAGAGAGAGAGAACATGTCGAAGAATCTAGAAAGCAATATTTCCAGATCTTTACGACACCAAAAAATAACATGATCTTCACTAACGTCTCAGAAACCAACGCACCGAGAGAAAAAATAGATACGCTTCATTAATGTTCACTCTGAAGGGATTAGTAACTCTCTCTCTCTCTCTCTCTTTTTGCGAGGTGTGAATGGGAAAAAAGTTGTTACTCCTGTGACGTGATTAGAAAGTGTGTCTTAAGGCTACGTACCCCCCCCGCCCCTTCACCCACCCTCTCACCCCCCGTCCCCTCCCCACTCCTTCCCCCTTTGGTGTCTGTGACCTCTTAACATTAATAAACTAATTAACTCTTATCATCATCGTTTTAGTTGTTTTTATGGTTTATTTTTCACTTCTAATTTGTTGACTATTCATTTTTTTTCTGCGACTTGCCATAACACCATCGTAATGTTGATTATATTATTATTGTTTACATTGGAAAGAGAAGTGGTGGTGGTGGTGATGGTGTCGCCTAACGATGACTGGCTGAGTTTTATAGCGGCGGCGAGTCATCCCCTCAACGATCCGTCAGGGAAATCGAGTAAATGAAGGACGAAGAAGAACAAAAAAATCAAGAAAAAGAGAAGAGTGAGAGGAAAAAAGAAGTTACCCGAAGGCTCCTTGATCGACCTAGTCTTGATGGAGCCGTAATCACAGTTAACCGGATTCTCCAGACAACTTTAGAGCCGCTGGGACCTTTAAGAGGGAGGCAGGAAAGGAGAAGAGGAGGGAGGGAAAAAAAGAAAGAATTATATATACCTGAAGGAGATGTCGAGGCGTGTGGTAAAGGTATTAGGGGGAAAAAATGCCAGGAAGACTGATGTAAATTGAGCCGTTATGGTAAATACTTCCACTATTACCTCCACTATCTCCCTTCCTGGTGGTGACGGTGGTGGTAGTTCCTCCTATTATAACTACTACTACTACTACTACTACTACTACTACTACTACTACTACTACTACTACTACTACTACTACTACTACTATTACTACTACTACTACTACTACTGCTACTACTACCACTACTACTACTATTACTACTACTACTACTACTACTACTACTACTATTACTACTACTACTACTACTACTACTACTACTACTACTACTACTACTACTACTACTACTACTACTACTACTACTACTATTACTATTACTACTATTACTACTACTACTACTATTACTACTACTATTACTACTACTACTACTACTACTACTACTACTACTACTACTACTACTACTACTACTACTACTACTACTACTACTACTACTACTACTACTACTACTACTACTACTATACTGCTACTACTACTACTACTACTACTACTACTACTATTACTACTTCTAGCAAAATAATCACGCACGTAAAATTATCATAATAAATCATAATCATAAAAAGAGGAACACTATTGCAAGCCACATCACGGGAAAGAAAAATAATGAGGTGTGTGCCGCAAGAAAAGCAAAACAAGTATTATTTTTCTGTACTCCACTCCATTTGAACAAGGAAGTAAGAATCTCGGTGGAGTTTAAATGAAAATGTCACTTTACTTCTCTCCGGATGAAGCTCGGCGAGGAAAATTCTATTACTTTTTTTATTCCATTTTATTCCCTTTCATCCTTTCTATCTTCCCTCTTTCCTTACTTCACCCATTCACTGTTTCCTGCAATTTTTTCTTTCATTCCATATTTCCTTCTTCCTTCTTTCCCTTTCCCTGCATGAACTCTCTCCCTCCCTCTCTTCCCCTCACTACCTCTCCCTCACTCCTTCTTTCATCCTCCTCTCCCTCATCATCACCATTATCACTGTCAGCACTTCCATCACAATATTTCCAACTTCCCCGCCTTGCACCAGAATCGACAGACAGACATACAGACAGACAGACAGAAAAAAACATAGAAAAATAAGACTAAATTTAGCATATGATGATAGTCTGACGGCATGAAATGAGTCGTGAAAAAAGACCCAAACACGACAACAACTTGTAATCAACGAACGAAAAGTTTTAATAATTATTCCACCAATGTCGACGATTTTAATTTCATAACGTCAAGAACTACAATAACAAAAACGATCAAAACTATACTACATGCTATACTACATATGCTACATGCTATACTACACTATGCTATATGCTACAATGCTATGCTACATGATATCTAAATTACGCTAACAAAAAGGAAGCTTGGAAGTCACTATTATTTTATCCCTGGACCAAAAAAAAAAAAAGAAAGAATAAAATCGACAAAAATATGAGTTGATTTTTCTTTTTCCTGGCAGATTAATATAACCTCCAGTGAATCAAGTTTTAGAACAAAGACCAATATTCATGAGGAGTTGGAGAGACCACGAGCTAACAACCCCCCCTTCCTCCCCCCTCTTCACCGTGATCAGCCGCCTCAGCAGGTCTCCTCAGCGGACACAATCAGCGAGTCTCAAAGTTTTCAGGTGAGTTATCAAAAATCAGAACTCATCATCAGAAATCCAGCCTGTCTTAGGATTGATTCAAGGCGGATTAACACAGACGGTCATCACCAATTATGACATTATTCATATAGTCTTTTCACTAAGAAACTAAGGAAGGAAGATAATAGCCTACAGGCGCTATAGGCTCAAACGTATTTAAAAAACTAAGGTCTTTTCACTAAGGTAGAGAAGACAGGACGCAGGAACGCTAGGCAAAAGGAACGATCAAAGTAAACAAAGATGGAATAAAATAAGGAAAGAAGGGCAGGAAGTGGGGCGGGAGAGGATGGGTGAAAGAAGAGCGAGTGAACGAATTAAACGAAGTTAAGGAGGAGGAGGGGGAGGAGGAGGAGGTTTAGGAGGAGGAAAAAGTGTACCAGTGAAGGAGGAGGAGGAGGAGGAGGAGGAGGTTTAGGAGGAGGAAAAAGTGTACCAGTGAAGGAGGAGGAGGAGGAGGAGGAGGAGGAGGAGGGAGGAGGAGGAGGAGGAGGAGGAGGAGGAGGAGGAATACAAAGGAAGAACAAACATTAGCAGACCTATTTTTTGTCATTCCGCGTCTGTTTGTGATAAACTTTACAATCTATTCTAAAGGGAAAGACATGGGATACGAAAGAGGAAGGCTTGCTCCCTCCCACCCTCCAATTTAGGGTGGCAGGAAAGGAAGAAAATCCGTGCAACATGAAAAAATTGCACGATTTTTTTTATTTATAATGATACGATAATATAACACTGGAGGAGGAGGAGGAGGAGGAGGAGGAGGAGGAGGAGGAGGAGGAGGTGGAGGAGGTGGAGGAGGAGGAGGAGGAGGAGGTGGAGGAGGTGGAGGAGGAGGAGGAGGAGGAGGAGGAAAGGGAGGAGGAGGAACGTGTGGGTGTGTGGCGATGAAGGGCTGGAGGAGAAGGAGGAGGAGGTGTGGAGGTGTAACAGAAAGGGGGGGAGAAGGGGGGAAAAGGAGGGGGAAGGGAGGAGGAGGGGGAGGGGGAGGAAAGGAGGGGGAGGGGGAAGGAGGGGGGAGGAGGAGGGGGGGAGGAGGGGGAGGAGGAGGAGGAGGAGGGGAGGAGGAGGAGGGGGAGGAGGGGGGAGGGGAAGAGGAAGGGGGGGGAGGGGGGGGAAAAAAAAAAAAAATATGCAGATCGGATCGAGGTCATAAAAGTTGATGGGTGTAATGAAGGTGGGTGATTGTGGATGATGGGAATAACGACGCTGATGGATAAAAATGGCGATGGAAAATGGAAAATAAAAGGCCATAGACAGATACAAGAGCACCGCAGAAGCCCACAGAGATCAATTATACCATTTAGTGCCCCCCTTCCCCCCTCCCACCCCTTCCCCCCCTCCGTCCCCCTTCACTTTTCTTTTCCCATGATGAAATTGAATGCGTTGAAATTGCCACAAAATCCCTCTTGTAATGTTTTTTTTTTACTACAAGGGAAGCTCAACATATCTTCCACCTCTTTTGATATCACACGGAATGGGGGGCTGGGGGGGTGTCTCTCTCTCTTCTCTCTCTCTCTCTCTCTCTCTCTCTCCCCCTTTCTCTCTCTCTTCTCTCTCTCTCTCCCCTCTCTTTTCCTCTCTCTCCTCTCTTTCTCTTCTCCTCTCTCTCTCTCTCCTCTCCTCCTCTCTCTTTTCTTGTCTCCTCTTTTTCCCTCAAAATGGCTTCTTCTCCCCGACATGGTTCGCCTCTAATGCTATTACAATCAATCACGGACCAAGATGATGACTAACACTCACACAAAGTTCCTCCTCGAAGACCTCCTCCTCCTCCTACGCCTCCTCCTCCAGGAAGATGGTGGTCCATGGATCTCTCGTTACCAGCAAGAAAACAAAACTGAAAAAAATAATAACCGAAATAGAGTATAACTAAATTTGATAATGGAAATGTTAAAGTTAAAGTAAAAGATATAGGGAGAAACTGGTTCACAAATAGAATGGTGAATGATTGGAATGGACTCAGTCGTCAGGTGGTCAATCAAAAGTCTTTTGGGGGGTTTTTAAAAAAGGAGCGGGGATAAATTCATGGAGGGGGAAGAGAGGGGATATGATAGAGTAAGTAACAGGAATACTTGTGTAGGCTCACGGCCTTTTGTTCCTTTTTTTTCTTATGTTCTTATGTTCTTATGACGAACTGAACATCCCTGTATAGTAAATTATTTTCCCAAGGGGCTGTCCTGTGAAAGAAGAAGAAATTGAGCGACTGTTGGGGGGAGCTGAGGCAGTATTGCCCCGGTGCGGAGACAAGCCCTTCCAGCTGCAAAGTTAAATTGCCCCCATACCTTCAGGGGGGAGTTTTCAAAGGGGTTTCTGTCAATTCAGGGTGGATTTTTAAAGGGGTTTCTGTCCATTCAGGGGGTTTCAATGGGTGACTGTCGATTCGGGGGAGTTTCAAGGGTCTGTCAATTCAGGTGGGGGTTTTAAGGGTGACTGTCGATTCAGGGGGAGTTTCAATGGGGGACTGTCAATTCAGGTGGGGGTTTTTAATGGGACTGTCAATTCAGGGGGAGTTTCAAGGGTTTCTGTCAATTTAGGGGGAGTTTTCAATGGGTTACTGTCCCTTCGGGGGAGTTTTTAAGGGGGACGTCAATTCAGGGTGAGTTTTTAAAGGGATGTCGATTCAGGTGGGGGTTTCAATGGGTTACTTTAAATTTAGATGGGAGTTTTTAATGGGTAGTCCCTTAAGGGGGGGTTTCAAAGGGTTTCTGTCCATTTAGGTGGAGTTTTAATGGGTGACTGCAATCAGGTGAGAGTTTTCAATGGGTTACGTCCATTTAGGTGGGAGTTTCAATGGGTGACGTCAAATTTAGGTGGGAGTTTCAATGGGTGATTTTAATTTAGGGGGAGTTTTTAAGGGTGACTGTCAATAGGGAGAGTTTTAAGGGGAATGTCAATTCAGGGGGGAGTTTTCAAGGGTTACTGTCAATTTAGGGGGAGTTTTCAATGGGTTTCTGTCAATTTTAGGTGGGGGGTTTTCAATGGGTGACTGTCGATTTAGGTGGGGTTTTCAATGGGTGACGTCAATTAGGGGGGAGTTTTCAAGGGTTCTGTCATTAGGGGGGGAGTTTTAATGGTTACTGTCAATTCAGGGGGGAGTTTCAAGCTGCGTCGATTCAGGTGGGGGTTTTCAATGGGTGACTGCCAATTTTAGGGGAGTTTTTAAGGGTGGGGTGTCCTTCAGGTGGGGGGGAGTTTTTAATGGGTTTCTGTCCATTCAGGGGGAGTTTTCAATGGGTTATGTCCCTCAGGTGGAAGTTTTTAATGGGGGATGCCAATTCAGGTGGAGTTTTTAATGGGTGACTGCCCCAATTTAGGGGGGAGTTTTTAAAGGGGGATGCCCAATTCAGGTGGATTTTCAATGGGGTTTTCTTTCCATTCAGGTGGGAGTTTTCAATGGGTTTCTTCCCTTCAGGGGGAGTTTTCAAGGGTACGTAATTCAGGGGGGGGTTTTTCCAGGGTTTGTCAATCAGGGGGGAGTTTTTAATGGGTTACTGTCAAACAGGGGGAGTTTCAAGGGTTTTGGCAATTAAAGGGGGATTTCAATGGGTATGTCAATCAAGTGGAGTTTTCAATGGGTTTTTGTAATTTAGGGGAGGTTTCAAGGGACTGTCAATTTAGGTGGGATTTTCAATGGGGTTACTGTCAATTAGGGGGAGTTTTAATGGGGTTTCTGTCAATTTGGGGGAGTTTTCAATGGGTTAGTCAATTCAGGTGGGGTTTCAAGGGTTATGTCCATTTTCGGGGGGAGTTTTTTAAGGGTTTTCGTCAATTAAAGGGGGGAGTTTTAAGGGGTTACTGTCAATTAGGTGAGATTTTCAAGGGTTACTGCAATTTAGGGGATTTTTAATGGGTTACGTCAATTTAGGTGGGGGTTTTCAAGGGTTATGTCAATTTAGGTGGGGGGTTTTCAATGGGTACGTCGATGGGGGGAGTTTTCAATGGGGTTAATGCAATTAGTGGAGTTTCAAGGGTTACTGTCGATTTAGGTGGGGTTTTTAATGGGTTAGGCAATTTAGGGGGGTTTCCCAATGGGTGACTGTCAATTAGATGGGAGTTTCATAGGTACGTCGTTCATGGGGGTTTTAAGGGAGTTTTGGTGGGGGTTTCTGGGTTATTCAATAGTGGGGGGTTTTTAAAATGGGTCTGTCAATTCAAAAGGGGGATTAATGGGTTCTGTAACGGGGGAGTTTTAATGGGACTTCCTTAGGTTTGGGGGTTTTCAATGGATTTTTTAATTTTTTGTCCATTTGGGGGATTTCAAAGGGGTTTCTGTCAATTTTTTTTTCAAAAGGGTGTGTTTGGTGGGGTTTTCAATTTTTGAATGGGTTTCTTTCCTTCTGGTTTTGGGTGACTGTTCAATTTTTTTTCTTTCTTTTCCCTTCATATTTTCTTTTTTTCTTTTTACTTCAAATTTAGGGGGGGTTTTTAAGGGTAGTCCATTGGGGGGGGGGTTAAGGGTTACTTCAATTTTAAGGGGGGTTTTCAATGGGTTTTGAACAGGTGGGGGGTTTCAATGGGTTTCTGTCAATTCAGTGGGAGTTTTCAATGGGTTAGTCAATTCAGGTGGGAGTTTTCAATGGGTTACTGTCAATTAGGTGGGGGTTTTCAATGGGTTTCTGTCAATTCAGGGGGGAGTTTTTAATGGGTTACGTCAATTCGGTGGGGGTTTTCAATGGGTTATGCAATTCAGGTGGGAGTTTTTTAATGGGTTAATGTCAATTAGGTGGGGGGTTTTTAATGGGGAGTCAATTAGGTGGGAGTTTTTTATGGTTTTTTGTCAATTAGGTGGGAGTTTTAAGGGTTACTGTCAATTCAGGTGGGGGTTTCAAGGGTTCTGTAATCAGGGGGGGGGTTTAATGGTTTCTGTCAATTAGGGGGGGGGGGGTTTTTAAGGGTTTCTGTCAAATTTAGGGGGAGTTTTTAATGGGTTACTGTCAAATTCAGGGGGGAGTTTTTTAAAGGGTTTTGTCAAATTCGGTGGGGGTTTTTCAATGGGGTTTCTGCAATTCAGGTGGGGGTTTTAATGGGTACTGTCAATTTTAGGGGGGAGTTTTTTAATGGGGGTTCTGTCAATTCAGGTGGGAGTTTTAAAGGGTTACTGTCCAATTTAGGTGGGAGTTTTCAAGGGTTACTGTCAATTCAGGTGGGAGTTTCAATGGGTTACTTCAATTGGGGGGAGTTTTCAATGGGTTTTCTGTCCAAATTTAGGTGGGAGTTTTAATGGGTCTGTCAATTTAGGGGGAGTTTCAATGGGTTACTGTCAATTTAGGTGGAGTTTCAATGGGTACTGTCAAATTTGGTGGGAGTTTTTAATGGGTTTTGTCAATTCAGGGGGGGAGTTTTTCAATGGGTTTTGTCAATTTAGGTGGGAGTTTTAATGGGTACTGTCATTCGGGGGAAATTTTCAAAAGGGTTACTTCAAATTTAGTGGGGGTTTTCAATGGGTTACGTCAATTCAGGTGGGATTTTAAAGGGTTACGTCAATTCAGGTGGGGGTTTTCAATGGGTTACTGTCAAATTTAGTGGGGGTTTAAAAATTTTTGGGGGATGTCAAAACAGGTGGGAATTTCAAAGGGTTTTCGTCAATTCAGGGGAGTTTTTTAATGGGGTTTTCCATTCAGGGGGGTTTTTAATGGGGGTTTTTAATGGGGTTTCTGTCCATTTAGGTGGGAGTTTTAATGGGTTACTGTCAATTCAGGTGGGGGTTTTTAATGGGGGCTGTCCCTTTAGGTGGGAGTTTTTTAATGGGGAGTTTTTTAAAGGGGTTTCTGTCCATTCAGGGGGAGTTTTTTAATGGGGATGTCAAATTTAGGTGGGAGTTTCAAGGGGGTTCGCCCCTTCAGGGGGAGTTTCAAGGGGTTTCAAGGGTTACTGTCAATTCAGGGGGAGTTTTTTCCCCAATGGGAGTTTTTAATGGGTTTCTGTCCCTTCAGGTGGGAGTTTCAATGGGAGTTTCAAGGGTTACTGTCAAATTTGGTGGGAGTTTCAATGGGGGTTTTAGGGTCCATTAGGGGGAGTTTCAATGGGAGTTTTCAATGGGTTACTGTCAATTCAGGTGGGAGTTTTCAATGGGTTACTGTCAATTCAGGTGGGAGTTTTCAATGGGTTACTGTCAATTCAGGTGGGAGTTTTCAATGGGTTACTGTCAATTCAGGTGGGAGTTTTCAATGGGTTACTGTCAATTCAGGTGGGAGTTTTCAATGGGAGTTTTCAATGGGTTACTGTCAATTCAGGTGGGAGTTTTCAATGGGTGACTGTCCATTCAGGTGGGAGTTTTCAATGGGTGACTGTCAATTCAGGTGGGAGTTTTCAATGGGTGACTGTCCATTCAGGTGGGAGTTTTCAATGGGTGACTGTCAATTCAGGTGGGAGTTTTCAATGGGTGACTGTCGATGCTTAGTGTGTGCGCCAGTCGAGTGTTCCAGGGGTTATAAATGTCGTCACAGAAACATGGTACAGGAGTAAAGGAGATCATACTTAAAAGACTGGCAAACACCACAACCATTTAAAATTTTGCAAATATAGGAAACTTACAGACATCATTATTGGACCTAAAGTCTATATTCATGGTGTCATAAAAGCATCAAATGAGAATTGAACCCATAAATGTGAACAAGAAAATATATCATGCCCTCACTAATCAAGTTACATGGACTGTGACAACTTTATATAGATATGTTTCAAAGTCGGTGAGGCAACTCCACGTTTTCTAGAGACCAATCCTCGAGTTAATAAATGAAAAAATACGATCTTGGTGGCATTACAACTTAGCTCATGTTGCTGACATTAACTATATTGCACAAAACTGTGATATCAGCGAAATTGACCCTTGTGATCAAAGGGAGAGAGGGTGACGCCGCTCTTCACTTAGCCATGGATGGGAGAACACGGCGTGAGGCAGATGCAGTGTAGCCAAGAAGGGTGGTTGAACTTCCCTCGGTGTGGATTGAAGCATAAGCGAATGAAGGAAGCTGCGACGACAACCACCACCACCACATACAAGTTTTTCCCTCTCGCCTCAGGAAGAAACGCTGACACCATGAATAAAGGAAGAGCGGGTGGTGGGGAAGACACAACACCACCTAACCCCAGTACCACCCTACCCCCACCTGCCTCGCCCCACCCCTTTCAGGAGGTGAAGTAGACTATAGTTTCCCTAAGTAACAAATAGTAATAGCCATGCTAGACCCAATTACGCAGTACACAAGGAAACAAGGCAATTACGTCCCCGTATTGAGTGGCACTATTAATAAAGACTACCATATTAGACACATAACTCTGAGGAGGGGAAACCAACACCTGTAAATGGTAGAAGGGAAGGGGGGGCGTGACATGGGGGGGGGGGGGGGAGGAGGTAGGGGCGTGATATTTATGAGCTAGGGAATGGAAGCAAGGTGGGGATGACTGTGACTGAGGAGAAAGGATGACAATGGGATGAGGGGAATTAATAAAACAGTATAAAAAAATGTACAATGGTATTTTTTCTTAAGGGACATGAAGTGTAGGTCTGAGATAAGTTAAGGGTTGGAGTGTGACTTTCCACTTCCAGCTTGTGTGAGGATTAACAATATCAGTTTAGCTTTACTTAAGATTAAAGTGTTTTTTTTTTGTTTCACTTTGAACTAACGAGTAGAAAAATTCATTATCACATGTTTTCAATCGACGATACAATATGAACTTAATTTACACATTCTTGGGTGTCAAAATCACTTTTCCACCAATGCAATCAAGGAAATTTATGCATTGTGTACACAGCGTTATGCATTGTGTCCATTGCGCTCATATTGTGTCTCGTAATTTATAGCTATCATTGCGAAGATAATAAACAAAGCAAAACTGGAGTAAAAGAGACGCCATGCAAAGAATTTATATGAAAAATGTGTGCACTATGAGTATTGAAATAAACAGTGAACAGATTTTCCAAAATTCCTTCCATTTGCCTACATTTCCATTCCCTAGTGGATTTAAAAGTATCTCAGACGTTGTTTTATATACGTCATATCACCTTACAACGCTGCAACAGACATTTATATCACAGATTTTGTTACTAAATACATTATTTTATCGTATAGCCTTTACGTATTAATGCATAAAGCAACAATAGACCATAACAATTTCATAAACTCACACAATATTAATATAGCACTGAAGAGGATAACAGGACGTTCATCTGCCGCCTACTTCACACAGCTAGTAAAGAACTCTCATGAACACTTAGCATACGAGAACACAGTTAATATCGTCGCACATAAACTCCATTATAATCATACTGAACACTTAATTGATATCAGCGACTGAGTTATTATATGTGATATCAACGAGGCACAAATTCTCCTATAAAAGATAGTCTGAAATTATTATGAAAAGGAAGAATGGCTCTGTTGGGTATCGGCGGCCATTGTACAGCCTGCCATCTCACCTAACGAGACATTTATACATAATATAACGTATGTATAGATGTGCTGCCTCGGGACTGTGTACATTGTATATGCATGAAGCTTACGTGCATTTTTAAGCCTGAACAAAGAAATATTTATATACAGTATACACGAAAAAATAGGTTGACTTAAAATGTGTATCATAAAATCAAAATTACTTCTATGATTGTTACTGTTTTTGTTGCTATTCTTTATTACCATCATGAACAT
>JACEEZ010009345.1:265716-270716 GCA_016584305.1 Chionoecetes opilio | reverse complement strand
TTAGAGGTTGGGGAGTACTTTTACACTTGGGGAGGACGGGGTGAAGCAGGGGTTGTGGGTAGTGGGTGTGGGATAATAATTGGGGTTTTGTGGTGGTAGGAACTGTGGGAGACGTGGTAGGAGTTGTGAAAGAAGTGAGGAGTAAGTGGCTGGAGTCGTGATGGTAGTGGTGTGTGCTGAGAGGGGAGACTGTAGAGGGTGTGGGTGATGTGGTGGAGGCTGAGGTGGAGGCAGTGGTGGAGGCAGTGGGTGGTGTTGGGGGCGGCAAAGGTGGTGAGGATAAAGAACGGAGTGAACATTCTAGCTTTAAGAGGAGAGAGAGAGAGAGAGAGAGAGAGAGAGAGAGAGAGAGAGAGAGAGAGAGAGAGAGAGAGAGAGAGAGAGAGAGAGAGAGAGAGAGAGAGAGAGAGAGAGAGAGAGAGAGAGAGAGAGAGAGAGAGAGAGAGAGAGAGAGAGAGAGAGAGAGAGGTGGGGGGGGGGAGTCACATCAATACAATCTTTCCTGCTCTTCATGAAGCTAAGGAGGAAACGCCGCGGAAATTAAACGAAGGGTAAAAGAAGTCGATACAAGTCTCATTAGGAGCCGCAAAAAGTATGGTCAGGATATTCGATATTTCTCCTCTTTGCCTGCTCAGCATTTATTTTTCATGTTACCATCCCAGAGACATTGATTTCAAGCTCCGAGGTACCGAAAGTGAAGCATGTGTCTAAACCATAAAAGTTAAGTAATATTTAATGAGTTATAGGCTCTTTAAAAAAAAAAGTTATACAAACGAATGCATCATAAACAAATTTAAAACAAAATATAAACTTAATTATATATATTGATAGATAAGAAATAGGAAAGGAATGTTCTCTGTAAAAAAACCGAAGCCTTAATGAATACACCATAAGATCCTATTAACTAAGGACGGGAGGAAAGCAAGGATACTATACTCGATATTATCCTTCAGGGGAAACAAGCAGACCTCCCTCAGTCCTCAACAGCCCTAGTGACTTGTCAGGGCCTGTGTAGCGCTTCATCACGTTTCAATAGGTTTCCAGGCGAGTGTCACCCCCTAGAGACCCGAGCACAGGAGGAGAGAAGGTCACTGAAGCCGGACCAGTGGAGGAAAGTGAGTGGAAACAATTATCGCTATTTGTGGCAGGGCGGAGTGGAAGTGGAGGGAGTGGAGAATTGGTGGACGTGACGAGGAGGGGAGAAAGGGGGGAAAGGGGAAGGGGAGAGAGTGGAAGATGAGGGTGAGGGAGTGGATGGGGAGAGGGTGAAGGCGGAGTGGAGGGGGAGAGGGTGAAGGCGGAGGTTGGTGGAGTGGAGGGGGAGAGGGTGAAGGCGGAGTGGAGGGGTAGAGGGTGGAGACGGAGTGGAGGGGGAGAGGGTGGAGGCGGAGGGTGGTGGAGTGGAGGGGGAGAAGGTGAAGGCGGAGTGGAGGGGGAGAGGGTGGAGGCGGAGGGTGGTGGAGTGGAGGGGGAGAGGGTGAAGGCGGAGTGGAGGGGGAGAGGGTGAAGGCAGAGGGTGGTGGGGTGGAAGGGGAGGGAGACACCAATGATAGTTACGAACCTTCCCCCAAACTGCCTCGCTTTTTTTCCCCCTTGCCTAGAGAAAACACAGCCATGGCGACGAGCGCGAATCAGACAAGGCAGGACAAAAGACCTCTCAAGTGAACAAGCAATAGCATCGTTATGAGTTATGATAGATGTTTTCTTGGAAGTTCACGCTCCGATTCTACGCTATCGCTAATATTTGATGTTTTCCAGCGAACCTTCAGATGTGTATGTACGCTGTTATGCTCTTTAATGTGAAAACAAACCATATTACGCATGAAAGGCATCAGAAATCTAAGCAAACGTATTTATATAATTATAAAATAGTTACTACAAAATATTGTAGGTTCACGAAGGTGCAGAATTTCACCCTGAGGAATGTAGGAAAGAAAGTAACAAAAATAATGTATCGGAAGTATAGTAACAAAATATCCTAAACTAACCTCACGTACCTAACTCACTCACTCACCTACTCACGTACCTCACTCAGCTAACCTAAACAAAACTTTTTCTCCATTACTTTCTTCTTCACACTCTATTTCTCCCGATATTACCCACCCCAAAGTATCAAACATTCACCGTATAAGTGCAGGCTACGACAACAAAGCAACCACCAAACCCTCTCTACGGTCGGTTAATACTTAATGCCACGTCCCTCAGCATGCCACCGCCGTAAGCAGGTAAAGGCAGGCGTTACGAGCTACACATATATTGCGGCTGTTTACCAATTCTCGTTGTCACTTAAATTTTTTTTCTTTTTTTGCTAACGGCAGGGAAGACAATAGATATTGTGGAGGATGTGGAGACAGGCATTCTTGTACCCTCCTTCTACCTCAAGGCTTACATCCTACGAAATTGGGAAGCCTTCAGAGTTTAATTCAAAAAATATAAAAAGGAGTGCCCTAAAATATCGCCCTAGAGCCTCCACATACCTGAACTTCTGCTTGTTCTATTATGAGTTATGACACTTCAATTTTCCTCCAAAACGGGAGATAATGCAGTAATGAGTGAGGTAAAAAATATGAGCCATTTATCAATGAGTGAGAGATTGAGTATTAAGGATTAACAGTAAGGAAGAAGACTCTAAAACACAGTTGGAAGTGACCTAAACAAACAATACATCCGTGTCTTCATTCACTCACCAGCATCCTCTGTCACGTCACTTCGCCACACACCACCCAGGCAAGACCCAGCCGCTCAGACACTTCGACGACACCACACACGGTTCACGGCATTTGTCCGCGTCCTTGGGTAGAATGCAGACCGCCAGCGGCCACCCTCACTTACCGATGCAGGCAATCACTGGACCTCAATCTTCAAGGCACTTCATTACACCCATAAACCCAACACTCTACAATCCACACACAGCTCGTTGATGCAGCAGGTGGTTTGTCAAGTTATTTTGTGTCTCGCCGGAAGAGTAAACATCAATGTATCTATGCTTTTCGAGGTGATTATCGTGCATCTGACAGAGCATAAGCAGGCATAAGGTAGGAAACAGCAGGCGGGGGGGCAATCCGGGGTTACCCAATCACGGCGCCGCGTCTTGCTCACGTGACTACACCTCGCCAACACCCCCCCCCTCCCCCCTCCTCCCCATCCAACACCCAACACCCACCTGTGCTCCCAGACACAATAACTATTCAATGCGTCCTCCTAAAACGTTCAGGAAGACAGGAACACAGGAATATAATCAGATAATGATGAAAGTTGTCAATGTCAGTGAGTACAGAGATAGATGAAAGTGGTGAAGAAGAAAATGGCAGGCGGTGAGTTTGCGAAGGTATAGCGGGGCAGGAAGAGTGAAGGAAGGAGGATCAATTGCCAAACGTTGCTTCTGTGTCTTTTGTAAACTAAACGAGAACAAACAATCGGCTTTCAGTGCTGCACAAAAGCCTATTAATCGTACCGCTCAGGTAGGCAGGAAAAGCTGAGCCTGTGTGTGCAAGTCCTTGGTAGCCGTGTCGCCTCCGCATCCTCTTCCTTCGAGTAATCAGCGTTTAATTTCCATCTTCTCTCTCGACTACCTGCACTGTTACCTGTATCGTCCAGCCGGCACAGAGATGCTTCCGTGTCTCCTCTCTGTGTAAAGGATCTCGCATGCAAGGAATCGTATCGCTAAAGGAATTCTGCGAAACTCCAGCCGTGTACGAGATAAACACAGCTTTTCTCTCTTGTTCGTAATATGCTGCTCCTTTGATAGCCTAACGACATGACCAAATATTTACTTCTTCACATAAATTCTTTGATCTGCCTCAAAGGACCGAGCACCGAATCTTTATAGGAGATGGAGTCGTGAAAGTGGCTGTGTTATTATTTTCTGAGAACTTATACTTGACTATAATACTCGCATGTTGGAGCCTTTCTTCCCGTCCTTGAGGAAAGTCATGTCATATCAATTTCCGCCCAGGATCTTGTGCTTTGAGTCCTTACCAGCGCCGCGGATCAGTGTCTGGCCGCCCCTGCTATCAACCTTTGCTTTAATGTAGAGGTGAGGAGAGGAAATAATGATTCGGTGTAATAGTTCTGCTCTGCTAAATCATCACAGCCATAATCCTCACAAATTATTTTTAACAGTAAATCATACATATAATTTACTCTTCCCTCAGATTTCATTGTTTGCCTCATCGTCGTCCATCACGCCCCTGAGTATACACAGGTGAGCAACGCTTGTACGCCCCTTTTAAAGCAAGACAACTCCAGACACACTGAAACATAAACCCTGACTTCGTGCTACTGAAGAAGGACAAATGCACCTGATGGAAAATCTGTTGTAGAGTGGGAAACGGTTAGTCAAGAGGGAGCCTTTACCTAAGAACACAATAACAGTAGGCCTATGGGGGGCAATTCCTTAAAGAGCACACCTGACGGAGGGAAGGGAGGCCTATAGGAATCCGTGGTGCATCACTTACCGGAGAGCGAACACCCCTATATAGGCTCATCCGACGAGAACGACACGCGAGGCCTTGCGAGGGAGGCGCGAGGAGGGAAGACCTGAAGACCTGGAGTAACGGTTCCCTTGGGAGGACTGACGCAGGTCGTAAGATTGGCGTGGAAATGGGAAGATTATTGAAAATCTGAAGCCTAATGCATCGGGTTATACGAGTGATGCTGAAATTTGGCCTTAAAAATATTCCGTGTTTATGTCTCACTGACACCGACGTTATGTTCTTTTCTTTCTTTTCTTTCCTTCGATGAGAACACGTGCTTCTTTTTTTTCAGGAATATGATAAAAATAAAGCAAGGACAAATACTGAACGATCGCAGTCGCTTCTCGAGGGGGAAAAACAAAACACTGGGAACAAAAAAGGTTCATTATTACGACATGAAAACACGACTGGCTGCTTAGAGAAGGCGGTGACGAGGTGAGGAGAGGAAATAATGATTCGGTGCAATAGTTGAAGGGACGAAGAGAGAGGAAAGTGACCGAAACAAAGGAAACTCACAGAGTCTCT
>JACEEZ010009345.1:255716-263216 GCA_016584305.1 Chionoecetes opilio | reverse complement strand
CCTAACCTGACAACCTAACCTGTACCGCCAACAAAAAAAATTGAGTCCATAGTACAGAGACAGCGCTGACATAGAGTAGAAAATACAATTCAACCCGTAGACAGTGGGAGCAAAAGAGACAGGTGATGGACAGGTGAGGAGGAAGGCGTGGAGTGACAGGGCCAGGTCGCTGAGTGGCTAAGGTTAGGCAACACAATTTTACTCCAGAATACCAAGAATACTGTCTTTCTTTTGTTCTTTTCCTTTTAAGGTTGCTGTTGTCGTGCCTTATATTTTGCTGTGTCTTGGCTGCGTTGGGTTGAGCGCACATGTGTAGGAGAGGAAGGAGGAGGAATAGAAGGAAGAGGAATGGTAGAAGAGGAGGAGGAGGAGGGGGAAGAAGAAGAAAGAAGAAAGAAGAGGAAGAAGAAGGAAGAAGAAAGAAGAGGAAGAAGAAATGATGAGAAGGAAGGAGGAAGAAGGAAGAGGAAATGGTGGAAGAAGACGAGGAAGAGGAAGGAGGAAGAAGAGGAGGAGGAGGAGGAAGAGGAGGACCAAGGACACGGACATGATGGAAGAGCCTTTTGACTCCTGCAGGAATAAACTACAGAAATTTCCACGGGAGAAGACCTGATAAACGAAAATGTACAGCAACTCCGAACCATAAGATAAGAAACTAGGTAGACATTGGCTCAAAATAAAGGGTGAAAAAAAATATTCTATTGTTTTTCGCTTCCTTTCGTCCCGTTTTTATTTCTGGAAGTGAGTTATATTAATATACGAAAATGTAGATCAACTTCGAACCATAAGATACGAAACTAAGTAGAAATTGCCTCAAAATAAAGGGTGCACATTTGTTTTTTTATTGTTTTTCGCTCCCTTGCGCCCCGTTTTTATTTTTTTTAGAAGTGAGTTATATTACTATACGAATATGTAGATCAACTCCGAACCATAAGATAAGAAACTAAGTAGAAATTGCCTCAAAATAAAGGGTACATATTTGGTTTTTTACTGTTTTTCGCTTCCTTTCGTCCTATTTCATTTTTGGAATTGAGTTGCATAGCCTCGGCCAAAGGAAGGAAAACTTGCATAACTTGAGAATAGACACAGGTGAAATGCCACCCTCCGTCTATTTTTTTTACCTATTTTCTTTTCATTTTTCTCCATGTCTCTCACGAACCAATAAATAATTCATGGTTCCATCTTCCTTGGCGGGCGGCAGACGAGGAGGAGGAAGAGGAGGAGGAGGAATGGATAGAAGAAAGAGAAAATGAAGAAAAATAGAATATGAAGAGGAAGGAAAAATGCATTAGAAGAAAATAAAAGACGAGGATGGAGTAGTAGTAGTAGTAGTAGTAGTAGTAGTAGTAGTAGTAGTAGTAGTAGTAGTAGCAGTAGTAGTAGTAGTAGTAGTAGTAGTAGTAGTAGTAGTAGTAGTAGTAGTAGTAGTAGTAGTAGTAGTAGTAGTAGTAGTAGTAGTAGTAGCAGTAGTCTATAGAAGAAGAAGAACAACAAGAACAAGACCAAGAAGAAGAAGAAGAAGAAGAAGAAGAAGAAGAAGAAGAAGAAGAAGAAGAAGAAGAAGAAGAAGAAGAAGAAGAAGAAGAACAAGACCAAGAACAAGAACAAGACCAAGACCAAGAACAGGAACAAGAACAAGAACAAGAACAAGACCAAGACCAAGAACAGGAACAAGAACAAGAACAAGAACAAGACCACTATTTTTTGTGCCCTTGGCCAGTCCTTTGTGATGTAAAAAAAAGAAGAAAAAAAAAGACCAAGAACAAGAACAAGAACAACAAGAAGAAGAACAATTAGAGTAACAAGAACAAGAACAAGAATAATAATAATAATAATAATAATAATAATAATAATGATAAGAAGAAGAAAGAAGAAGAAATGATGACGATATTGATGACGAGGAAGCGGTAGAGGTCGTTATATAGTATGTACCACGAGTATTAGTAATTATGTACCCATGTGTTGTCATTAGCATGGACTCCACCTATCGAGATTACCCAATGAATGGCTCTACAGGGAATGAAGGAACCTGTTAATGATTAGGCGGCGAGGGTGTATTTCTGATGACCTCTGCCTACCACTTACTGATATTACGTGTGTGTGAGAGAGAGAGAGAGAGAGAGAGAGAGAGAAAGAGAGAGAGAGAGAGAGAGAGAGAGAGAGAGAGAGAGAGAGAGAGAGAGAGAGAGAGAGAGAGAGAGGAGAGAGAGAGAGAGAGAGAGAGAGAGAGAGGAGAGAGAGAGAGAGAGAGAGAGAGAGAGAGAGAGAGAGAGAGAGAGAGAGAGAGAGGAGAGAGAGAGAGAGAGAGAGAGAGGAGAGAAGAGAGAGAGAGAGAGAGAGAGAGAGAGACCCTGTTATGACTCCCTTAGAGAATAATGGTGCGTAGTAACTTAACCACCTCGTGTTTGTTCCAAGGAAGACTAAGGCTTCTTAACTCGTTGATTTCTGCTCTTCCTGAATCAATGCTATTTCACGATCATTGGTATTCCTTTAACATTTACTCTGTGATGGACTTAAGTTATTAGTGGGGAAACATGCGTGAACAAAGAGAGTAACTGATAACATTGAAGAAAAAAGGCTAAAAAGAGAGCTAAAGACAAACATGGAGATATGAAATGCAAAAAATAAATTGCCCGAGAATGTAAATTGACAAACAACTGAAAATACAAAGGGAATTAAAAGATAAAAAACTAAGGACTAAATTAACTTAAAAACTATACTTAATTAAAACTAAAACTAACTTAACTAAACTAAACTGACCTTAACAAAAAACTTACTTATTAAAATACTAAAACTAAACTAAAAACTAATTAAGGTTGGAAATGGCAATCTTACAACAAACTAGACGTGTTAGACAATGGGTTTCATGTCTTTTTTACATCGTTTTTTTTACATTTCAGTCTTTTTAACGCTACTCCTGCATTTCCCTTCCCTCATTATCGTCACTGAGGAAAATAGTTCAATTCCATTAATTAAGCGAGGCGATGGGGATCCAGCATGTTTGTGTGCTCGAGGGATGTGCTGATTTTTATTTGTCAAAACTGGAACCAATTTTTTTTCTTAACAGGGAAATTGGAAAGCAGAAACATAGAGAACACCAGAAAATAGGCAACTAAGTCCATGCCGTTCCAAAAAGACGACACCAAAAAGGATGAATTAGTCGGAATTACTAAAAAGATAATTGAACCGTGTGTAATTGGGTCGAACTAGCCAAGAATACAATGCTTATAATCACTGCATATTAAAGGTTCAGTATACAACAAATCATTAATGCTATCAGTGAATTTAAACATCAGGATATGTAAGGTGAATATCTATCATATCAAACCAAACAAAGAATTTAAAGTGTTGAAAAAAGAGCAATATGTCTGTTTGGATGCTGAGACAATCAACTAATCAATCTACAGGTGCTATCCCAGGGGCCCGCAGGCTATACACACAGGAAGGCACTCAGGATTATTAGTCATGGTTTTTGTTAATTGTCAAGGGACGTCCCACTACGTAATTGCAGTGAGAGGAAATCAGTTTACAATAGTGTTTCCTTGGCTCTTTTGTGGCCACCTTTTTAACTTCATCTGATAGCGGGAAATCAAAAGTATTGGAAGCTGTGTTGTGTCAGGTGAAAAACATCCTATTTCTACGTGTTGTATTTACTTCTCTTTACTGTATTTTCTATTTCACTGTTGGGGAGAGTAATGGCTGTCGTCATCACCGTCATCCTTCACGTTGCCTGTGTTGCTGAATGCTTCCACGTTGTTACATATTCTGCATTGCTCTGCCCGCCCCTCTCCGCCCCCCTCCCGCCCCCCACGATTACCATCCGCTCAGTTATGCACCGCCTTCCTCCGCCACTCCGATCCTCCTGAATATTTAATACTCCTATACTTGAATCTTTTTGCTGTCCCATAAAGCCACCAATTGATGGACAACTATATGCGTTGGGCGTGTGTAGGAATATTTATGGTATACAATGAATTATTAACGTAGAAGTTTAAGTTTATTTACGTAGAAGTTAAGTTTATTTACATCTCTTATAAGTTTTTGTAAGAGATGTAAATAAACTTAACTAACTAAATGAATTATTCCTGCGATGCGCAAGTCAAAATAGTGTTTGGATTGGATAATTTCGCCTCGTTACGTTAGTTCTTCCTCGCTGGTCAAAATTCCTCGACAGCTGCACCAGGACTGCCTTTTCCCTGGCTTCCCGCGGCTCTGAGTAGGAATGATCTTTAACTCCCCTGCAAATGATTCAGCAACGGTAACTCATTTCCTGGTGGACGTGGGAGGAAGAGTCGCGCGTCCCAAAGGAAGGGAGGGAGGGAGGGGCGAGGGAGAGAAGGGAGGGAGGGAAGGGAGGGAGGGTGGGAAGGGAGGGGAGGGAGGGAGGGAGGGAAGGGAGGGTAGGGAGGGAGGGAAAACGCTGGGAGAGAAAAGCGAAAAATGGTAGAAGGGGAATACGACAAGATTTTACGACCGATTTCATACATCTCATGACTCAAAGATGACCTGCTTCCTCCTCTGACACAAACTAATTAAATGCAGGGAAAAAAACATCGCCCCTATAATTATACTATTTGTGTAGGTGATGGTGGAGTGTGGGCAGGAATGTGGGCGTCATGGTTGTTGTTTTCAGGAAGGAGCGATGCGGCGGACCATCGGTGAGGCAAAGGGTAGAAGAGCGGACGGCGGTACCTCAGGCTGTCACGGGGAATGGCGAGGCCCCGTGCTGATCCCGCGATATCTCGGCTTCTTCATCCAGGATTCTTTTGTGTACAGACTCGCAAAAGAACGGTTATTATGACGTCTCTGGGGCGGCAGCCGAACGGGCGCCCTCGACGATGTCAGAGAGGAGAGGGAAAGACAGTCGCCGGTGTGAATTTTTCGCCCCACAGCGTCTGAATAGAGGCGCGGACGTCCTCAGCGGCAAGGGAGGAGTGATGTCCGCATTAACGCCCTCGCCGGGTAAGGGACACGGGAGACGACGAGTCAAGAGTCGTTCACCTCCTCGTTGTGCCTCGCTACGTCTGCCTCCTTGCACGGCTTGTTCCTCATCGTGCATCATGGTTAGTGAGACGTCCTGGCTTAACAATACCATCATAACACCATGCCTGAACCTGTTACCATAACCTCCGATTGCCCATTACATCAAACAGTGTTTATACTGCCACTGTGACTCACGCCCCACATGACTCACTACTAACATGACTCATCTTAAGTCATCACCTCACCGATTACCACCGACAATAATTATTACTCTCTGAACTTTTTTCTCGCCTTCCACTGCTTTATCTGTGCCTAGGAAACGACAATTTTTCCTTGCGAGAATAAATGACAGCAGAGGGACTATTTCACGTACAGGAATCTCAAAGGTTGCGCTGTTAAAAGACTTAATGAACAAGTAATACACATGATAGCCGTTCTCCATCCTTTTAGCATTACATATTGTCCGTTCACCATATCGAGATGAATAGATTGATGATTATGTCTGTCCTTTTTATACTTATTTTTTTGAACGTGAAGGGACTTGTAGGACGTGAGCAGCAAAGGCAGGAAGCTGATCACAAGCTGAGTCGGGATAGAAGGAAAGTAATGCTGCATAAGTTGTGGGGGAGCTTTTACTTCATCGCTGCTGAGATCCGCAACTAACTGACCGCGCTCAGCTACCGCAGGATTTCGAATTACTCGTCGTAGGCGATCAGCCTGGGGGGTTGGTCGGTATCAAATTAGGGCGAGAATGCTAATAGTGTTTTTTGGGAAGGTATAAATGCCTAGAGTTAGAAAACATGTGATAGCATTGTGGCAGTGGCAGCTTTATGGGAGTTATCCCCCTTTTCCAAACTGTATATTATATAATTATATAAATATACATACATATAATTAAAAAAAAAATCTTTTTCAGGTGTCGTATTTCATCGGCGAGAGACGGACCGGACGATCGACTGGCGACGTTGGAGACCCTCGAGGAGACCACCACTGCCGGAAGACCAGCCGGCTCGCAGGTCGTGCGTTCAGAGGAAAGTCGGGTTTTTGGAGTGGAGAGGTAGAGTAGCAGCCGACTACCTCTCGAAGCTATTGTTGAAGGCTGGTGATGTAGAGAAGAATCCGGGACCAGAATCCGGTGTCGTGGTAGCTGTGGAACTTCAACGTAGGAGGCCTGGAATGTCCGTTAACATGGAAAACGCCACAGGCACCCGCCAAGAAACTGTGCATCATACACCAGGCAGTATCCGACGGAGATGAACATTTTGTCCAGTCCTCAAAGCCATGCCTCCTGGTTAAACCTTACTGAAGCCGCCAAAGTCAGGAACCATGTCCCCATTCTAGACGTTTCAAAAACGCTTCAGGACAAAGAAGTTCCAATTATATTCTATCATCGAAAATGTAGAAGCATGTTCACCATGAAAAGAGACTTGGAAACTTTGAAAGTAAAGCAGGTGAATGTAGTAGTGATCTATCTGGTAGTAGTGACTGTCCTCAAAAAAGTCTTCCAGAACATCAAACACATGAATCAAGAGTTTATGCTCCGATCTGCGTATTCTGTAGCAAGGTCAAGTTCAAAAGCACTCCAATACAACGTGAAACACTTACGCTAGCTTCACAACTGAGAGTAGATCAAACACTAAGAGAGAGTGCCGTCAGAAATGCAGACGGCAGGATGATAGCACTAACCAGTAGAAACATTGTTGCCGCAGAGGCCACACTACCACGCTTCATGCTATAGGAATTACACTAGGAACAAAGAGGACAGCAATGAGAATGAAGAAGAGAAAGTAACAGATGAATTTATACTGTATCACAAGGTTGAAGGAGAAGCTTACCAAGAACTTTTCGAATACATCAGAGAAGATATTATCCCCAACAAGAGGATTATACCAGTCACCTCCTTGACCACAAAATTGGAATCATTAATGTTGTCTGGCGGAGTTAATCTTCTGAAGGATTCAACAAAGAAAGAATATGCACAGAAGACTGAAATCCGAGCTTGGAGGTGCAGTAGAAAAATATTTTCCGACGACAAGGGAAAGTTGTTGATGGTTCCATGCTGTGTCTCATTAAAGGATGTTGTCTTGGAAAATCAAAATCTACATAGGGAGCTCAAGCTTTGGAAGGCAAAGTCTACAGATATCAACAAGATCATAGATCAGACTTCGTCACATATCGAACGGCCATCAAGAAGGACATGATTTTCACCCCGTGGCCATATCATCCGTCTGATGTAGCTATCATATCGCCATACCAAATGAGTTACAGCGATTTCTGGTCGGGCTCCTCACTGGAGATACAACTAGTACTACGAATAAATCCCAAAGGACTGCTATTCTTGTCGAGTCATTTAGCCAGGACATGATATACGCTGTACACGTGGGCAGCAAAACCACCAAAACATTTCCTGCTTCCTTATGCGGTAAAAGCACTCACTGGAAACACTGAGGTCATTTCGGATACTGAATAAGTTTGGACATGGGGTGTCTTATGACCAGCTGGAAGAGAATGATACCG
>JACEEZ010009345.1:233216-245716 GCA_016584305.1 Chionoecetes opilio | reverse complement strand
CGTTCACCAGACAAAAGAAATCAATGAATCACCGCGATATTAGAGTTAGTTTTGCATTGTGCCACCCTAATTTTTTACGCAATTTATGAGAGAGAGAGAGAGAGAGAGAGAGAGAGAGAGAGAGAGAGAGAGAGAGAGAGCAGAGAGAGAGGAGAGAGAGAGAGAGAGAGAGAGAGAGAGAGGAGAGAGATGAGAGGAGATGATGAGAGGGAGATGAGACGAGGAGAGAGAGAGAGAGAGAGAGAGAATCTATAATAATATAAGCGAAAGTGTGTGTGTCTGTCTGTCTGTCTGTCTGTTCCCGATAAGTGCCGCCCCCTGTGGCGGAATCCCCCTCATATGGCACAATTTTGGAACCAGGTTGACCAGGGAAAGGTTTTAAGCCCACTTATGAGATGATCCGATCACCTTTTTTTTTTTTTTTTTTAGCAGCCTATTAGCGAGAATTGTGGAAAAAAAATGTGGGTTGCGAGAATTGAGGAAACCTTGATGTAGGGTGATGGGTAATGGGTGAGTGAATGGGTGGGGTGATGGGTAATGGGTGTGGGATAATGGGTGACTGAATGGGTGGGGGGTGATGTGTAATGGGTGAGTGAATGGGTGGGGTGATGGCTAATGGGTGTGGGGTGATGGGTGAGTGAATGGGTGGGGGGTGATGTGTTGGGGGTGATGGGTGATGAGTTAGGGAATAGGTGGGGGGGTGATGGGTAATGGGTGAGTGAATGGGTGTGTGGTGATGGGTAATGGGTGAGTGAATGGGTGGGGGGTGATGGGTAATGGGTGAGTGAATGGGTTGGGGGTGATGTGAATGGGTTGGCGTTAATACATATATATTTCTACATCCATGATTTCAGGAAAGTTAGAAGGGGCTATCTGGAGAGTCTGTGTTTGGTGGGCCGAAGGCCCACCAATAGCCCTCCGCAGGAGCTAGCCAAAAAGTCCGCCCGGAGGGCGGCTTTGCGGCTAGTGTTACATAAATGACAAACAGAAAACACGAGAACACAAAAACCCACACACACACGAAAGAGAGAGATAAGCGTGGCCTGCGTGTGTGTGTTCCTGCGGTGGTGTGTGAGGTTACATAAACACACACACACACGCACACACACACACACACACACACACACCCACACACACCTACCCACACACACACACACACACACACACTCACACATACACACACCCACCCACACACACAGTCACACACACACACACACCCACACACCCACACCGACACACACACACATATACACTCACCACCCACACACACACACACACACACACACCACCCACACCCACACCCACACCCACACCGACACACACACACACACCATATGTAGATCACCGTTCAACTCTGGTAGCGTATTGAGCCCTTGGGAGGCTTTATCGCAGGTTTATGTCCAGGGTGGTGCCAGCACGGATATAATGCAGACACACAGGCCTGCCAAACGGGTATCCCATTGAACCATTTGCATAAACAGTATCGGAACCTGTGCAACAACCTCTCATTATCGTATATTTCAATTGAACAGCTGACCATTACCCATCCATGGTCCGCCTGGGGGTCTTGCTATGGTCAGGGGATGAGGACCCGGGTTGTTACCGCCACCTAGGTCCCCCCAAGCAGATGACTTTTATAGCAGATTATTCGGCCTTTATGTGTCCCATCTGGTGCCGCCTGCTAGAACTCGTGATTCCTTGTCCATAGTGCTATAGTGTCCCCTTCCCCCGCCCGCCCCTCGTCCCCTCGTCGCCTCGCTTTAGGTATTACATTCACCCCAATTTGGAACAAGTGCTCACCCTAATCCCCACGACCCCGCCGCGTGTTAAGATTTTTCCTGCATAGACCACAAGCCGTTTTCTGTTCACGAGGTATTTTTCGATGGAGGGCGGGGGGGCGATCTCTCTCTCTCTCTCTCTCTCTCTCTCTCTCTCTCTCTCTCTCTCTCTCTCTCTCTCTCTCTCTCTCTCTCTCTCTCTGTCTCTCTCTGATTCATATATTTTCCCATCTACGTTTACGAGAACTAAATATTGACACAGAAAAAATGTTCCTCGTTATAGTTTGACACAAAGGAATACTGCTTGAAAAAAAAAAAAAAAAAAACAGCTACAAAAACAACTACAAAGTAGCACAAAATCCTTTCGGTCACTTTCATGATTCAGGCGGTGGTAATAAATCTTATGTAATTGTGCAGCATATTTATGTGGTGACGTGAAAATACACTTTTGGCTTCCTTTGCCTCGGTAAAGGTTATTACCATTGTTAGCTTATCTTTCTTGAACCTTGTCATGCAGAGAGAGAGGAGAGGAGAGAGCGAGAGAGAGAGAGAGAGAGAAGAGAGAGAGAGAGAGAGAGAGAAGAGATGAGAGAGAGAGAGAGGGGGAGAGAGGGGAGAAAAGAGAGAGGAGAGAGAGGAGAGAGAGAGGAGGAGAGAGAGAGAGAGGAGAGAGAGAGAGAAGAGGAGAGAGAGAGAGAGAGAGAGAGAGAGGAGAGAGAGAGAGAGAGAGAGAGAGAGAGACACACACATCATAATATCCTCATTTCCTTATATCTTCGTCTTGCATACACGCTCCATTGAATTATCTTGTCCCACTTTACTGGATCTGTTCAAACTTTCATCCCCAAAACAGTCAAAAGTTTACCCGTGCGAGGGGCTGCGTCTCGGGTCTGGCATGTTAAAAGTCACACTCCAGCCACCCTTTCTTTGCATTGCGTCCTCAAGTTAACTCCTTTGCTTCCATACCACATACACTTTTGTTATATCTTATACACCACATCCCTATTACGTCATATACCTCCCCATTCACTTTCCTATCCCTGCCACACTCAAGCCACCCTTCTGCCACATCTCATCATCTTAGCTCTTCTCTACATCTGCTAAAGGTTGATTATCTATGACGAGAAAAGTTTAGACACGTAACTGACACAAGAACGCAAGTCTGGCAACCGTGGGGGAGGAAACAGATTAAAAAGCGAAGGATTTGACAGGCAGACTAGGAAACAGACGACAGAAAGACAGACGGATAGACAGGTAGACAGACAGACAGACAAATAAATAGATGGTTGTATCCTCCATCTGTATATGGTCGTTACTCAAATCATCACAATTGGCACACAAAAATATCAACAACATCTAGGTTTGGAATCTGGTAAATGAGAAAATTGGAGAAAAGAAAACTCAACCAAAGCAATACAAAGAAACATGAAGGAGGAAACGATGGCAGGCAGGACATAATATCATAAGGAAGAAAGGAAGAAAAAGCAATAGCTGACTGACTTATACGTGTCACTCAACTTTATAATGACATCAAATTCTTTCCATTTCCTCCTTCATCTTTTCCACTTCCTCATACAATCTTCAATGATCAAAGTGACATTAACTCTCCTACTCCCAGCTTACTAATGTCTTACACAGTCTGCTCCTTGCCTTCCCTTCCACATCCCTTCATTCTACCTCATTCCACCTATCTCTCACATGATCATTTCACCTCTCTCTCACATGATCATTCCACCTATCTCTCACATGATCATTCCACCTATCTCTCATATGATCATTCCACATATCTCTCACATGATCATTCCACCTATCTCTCATATGATCATTCCACATATCTCTCACATGATCATTCCACCTATCTATCACATGATCATTCCACCTATCTCTCATATGATCATTCCACCTACCTATCACATGATCATTCCACCTATCTCTCACATGATCATTCCACCTATCTCTCACATGATCATTCCACCTATCTCTCACATGATCATTCCACCTATCTCTCACATGATCATTCCACCTACCTATCACATGATCATTCCACCTACCTATCACATGATCATTCCACCTACCTATCACATGATCATTCCACCTATCTCTCACATGATCATTCCACCTATCTATCACATGATCATTCCACCTATCTCTCACATGATCATTCCACCTATCTCTCATATGAACATTCCACCTATCTCTCACATGATCATTCCACCTATCTCTCACATGATCATTCCACCTATCTATCACATGATCATTCCACCTATCTCTCACATGATCATTCCACCTATCTCTCATATGATCATTCCACCTATCTCTCATATGATCATTCCACCTATCTCTCATATGATCATTCCACCTATCTCTCATATGAACATTCCACCTATCTCTCACATGATCATTCCACCTACCTATCACATGATCATTCCACCTATCTCTCACATGATCATTCCACCTATCTATCACATGATCATTCCACCTACCTATCACATGATCATTCCACCTACCTATCACATGATCATTCCACCTACCTATCACATGATCATTCCACCTATCTCTCACATAATCTATCCAACCTCACGTGTCCAAACCTGTCCCTCCTGCATATGTTATCTTAATTTCTCTTTAATTTTACCGTGTACATTACTGCTTCGTCCTTACTCACACTATCTTTAATTCACGGTGACAGACTCGCCAATCACGTTCTACATCTGTTGTACATAATGATGACAGTCGTAACTCTATAATATCAATACAGATTCCTGACACTTGTGATAATTCTGACACAATGGAGAGGTATGTTTGTTATAGTTAACGTATCATTAAATCGTTCACCTCTTATTCACTAACCTTACCATGCATTTAACGGTGCTGGTGAGAGATTTGTATTGCATGATTGATCCTTTTAAAGACCCACAAAGAAGAAGGTAAGGGTCGCGCCACATGGACTCGCGCTTCCAGTATTCATTTGTCTCACCGTTGCTCCATAACTGTACTCATAACTGTGGAATTAACCCCTTGAGACCCAGAACGTAATTTTCATTGCAATTTGGGTACCATTAGACGATTTTTAGTTAATATAAGCAATGCTTTATATATATGACCTGTTTAGTATCATTGTCGACTAGCTAAATTGGAATATTCAGTTACTCATCGTAACTTTTATGGCTAACAACAGACGATTTTATATAGCAAAGGAAAGATCTGGGCGTGAAGGGGTTAACGGCAGTAAAACACTTACTTGGTTGCTAACAGGATAACGTTTCCTTATCTTCCTTTCATAGAGAACTGCGCTATTTTAGTATTTTTTGGATATTTCTATTTTACTATCTTAGTAAATAAAAGAAAAACTGTTATATTGCTCGACAGGTCTGGAGTTTCTGCCCGGCGGGTCACCTGTCAAGTGACGGAAAAGTCCGGCGTGGCGGCGGCAGTGTAGGGAGCAGGCCACTCACTTTACGGCGAAAAAAAAAAAAATTCAAGAACTGACCCTGATATTTCATTTATACAGTTAGATAGATAAATAAAACTATAGATAGATGGCTAGATAGATATTATGCGAGTTTATTCTACAGCAAACGTTTTTAACTAAAAATAAATGCATTCGAAAAATTTACAAAAGATATATATTGAAAGTTTTATTGTGTATCCATCCATATTCATGTTTTTCTCTCCCTTTTTTTTTCCGGAAGCAACACGAACTGTGAACCGAACGCAATGTCCAAACACTCCGCCCCACGTGACGTCACACTGCAAACACGGCTCAGGGGCGCGCCGAGCACCGCCCCGCACACGGCTAATGAACCCATAACTCACAACTTTCCACCTCACTAACTCTACTGCTAAACCTTGCCATGAGTAACTAAATATACGGCCGCCACCCCTGTTTGGTTGTATGGGAGAAACATATATCTATATAACGATAAGTAAATTAATAACTTGCTTTAGTTTAGCTTTCCATTCTTGCAATAAAGTTATGGTTATGCTGAATAAAAAAAATAAAAAAATCTGGGAAACTAACCCTGGAAATCTTCAGAAAATTACCGCGGCGCGCTCGGCCATTACCAGGGATGAAGGCTCGGGTAACTGTTAACATAATCACCCGGAGGCTCTCAGGGCAGAGGCTTCCAGGGGTTTCCTTAAGACTAAATGATGCAGTTACTGAATTTGTAATAGGCTTCAAAATGGCAAGCAGGTGGGGATGCTGGTGCCTGGTGGGGGGGGGCAAGGTGGGGGGCAGTGGAAAGGCAGGTTGGGGGGCAATGAGGGGGCAGTGAGGGGCGAGGGTTGAAGCAGCAGGGGAGTCTTACCTGTAATAATGACTTAACCGTACATGCGGCGACGCCCAAAGGAGTGTTTCATTACAGCGAGGGGAGCGATGGAAGGGCGGAGGGAAAGAGGGAGCTGAGAAAGAAGGGGCGAAGAAGGATAAAGTGAATAAGGAATGAGGGGAATGAAGGGACAGGTAGAGAGACACATTTATAGGTTGGTTCTGAGTTTTATGTGAATAAATTTTTCATGTACCTTGAATATATTAGTCTTAGTTCATAGATACTGACTGCCGAGCTAACACGTGTATGACCTTCTTGGATATACGACTGCATGGTATTTAAGCATATAAACTGTTATTTTATTATGCAGTGAAAGACATGCAGGGTGGAAGGAGTAATGTTATTGTCCCTGCATCGCCCCCCCCCCCTCCACACACACCAACGAGTCCCTTCTTGGTAACGACTCTAAATGTCCCCTCTGCAGAATCGTAACTTTGCCAAAACTGTAAAAGTCACGCGGTCTGAAAATTACATCTTGACAACGACATCGCCGCGCTGTGCTATTATCTCTCCATTTATGACACGAAAACAATACTTAGAAAGAAACATTTTTCCGCACGACGTAACATCCGTGTTGGACGAAGGACAATAAAAGAAATTAATATTAGGATATGAGAGAGTTAAAACACTTCAATTTCCTCGTATTTCCAGCCAGTCATGTCCGCAGCGGCCATGCGGACATGCGGACATGCGGACCGGCAGCGAGGGAGCGAGTGGTGTTCTCATTATTTAGTGACGGTCAAAGTCGTGTTGGTCGTCTTGCTCGCCTACCACTCGCCCTCGCTCGTCTCTCACCTGAAGCCCACCCACCCACCCACCTCCTGAAGCCCACCCACCCACCAACCCACCTGACCCGCAGAGGACAGGTGAGGGAAGAGTACAGCCATGGTTCCCTCTCAGCTCACATTGCATGAAGGTAAACGTTTTCCTAACTGATGGTCGATTGTTAGGGAATACATCGGGGTCATGAGCGCATGTTTTCTAGGGGAATTTGTCATGCATACACACACACACACACACACACACACATACACACACACACACACACACACACACACACACACACACACACACACACACACACACACACACACACACACACACATTCACACACACATACACACACACATTTTTCAACGAATACATAACAATATCAATAAATGTCAATCACATCCACCATGGACGGAAAAAAGAAAAAGAAAAAAAAAGAAAAATGTGAAGATCTTTTCACGAGACATCCTCATTTTATCAACTAGTTTCCTGTCTGTAATCTTTCGTTTCGTCTCTTCTTCCTTGGTCTTTTTTTCCCTCAGTTCCTCTCTGTTTTATTCTAGTGTATCATTTTTTTTCAATTTTACTTAATATTTTCTCTTCTTACTTATTTATTCACGTCCTTTTTTAGTAATGACGGCCTGTCCATTCCTAGATAGAGGGTTGAGGCGAACAGGAAACATTGTAAAATACCTTCATAAAAACCTGACAGTCTATACAAAACACAAAATGACATAGATGACTAAGACTCCAAGTATCTCAAAGTCAAAGGTCTTAAGCACACACACACATACATACACACACACACACACACACACACACACACACACACACACACACACACACACACACACACACATACACACACACACATGCACTCCACATCACCATAATTCCAAGTTAATTTCGTCGATCCTTGCCTACCGTCACCGCCACACCTCTGCTGCTGCAGCCTCGCGGGACCACTTGGGGTTCACTCATTTTTCTTCCACTTTCAGGTATGAATGAGGGAAATTGCCCGAGGGGGAAATCTGGTTAGTGGAACCGAATTACAAATGGTTACGTGTCGTTAATCCGAGCTTAGTGAGATTTAGGGTGGAAGGGTGACGGGACGGTGGGAGAGCGAGATGCCCTTAGGGTTTCGGATGTTTGTGGGGGCGTGGGGTGATGTGGGTTGTGGGGTGACTATTATGGAATGTGGTGTGACTTTGGGGTGTTAGGTGATGGGTTGGGGTGTGTACATGGTGCGCGGGGTGGGAGGTAAAGGTTGATAGGTAGGAGTAATTGTGTGGGACGTAGGGTGACGCCAGCAGGTATGAGGGTGAATTGAATGCGGGGTGGGTGCGAGGTGGGTGCGGGGTGGGTGCATGGTGGGGGTGGGTGGGTGCGGATTGGGTGCGGGGTGGCTACGAGGTGGGTGTGGGTGGGTGCATGGTGGGTGCGGGTGAGTGCAGGGTGGGTGCGGGGGTGAATTGGGTGCGAGGGGAGAACCGAAAAATTGAGGCTTTTAAGTTAACTGACGTGTGTCCGTTCCTGCCTGACACACCTTAAGGACATGCTTCATCTTTTTTCACCCCACAAATATCATCCCTGGTCATACAAACATTCATAAGATTACACTATGCTATTTCCAAACCCACCGCATGCATGTATGTATATGTTGTGTATACTGCATGCATGTACAAAATGTATCTCATGCATGTATATACGTTTCAACACCACACAATCATCGGGTCCGGTGCTCACGTCTCCAACAACATCGCCACTAACACTGCCTGCTATTCTTTTCAAGCACCTGCCCACACCTGTCTCCATACCTGTCTCCACACCTGTCTCCACATCATCACACAGGAGGAGGAGGCAGCAGATAGTGTTGGAGAAAATAATAAAATAGTGCCCCCCTTCTCCATTTCTAATATGAACATTCTGAATACGCAATGAAGCGAACTTTCGGAGCTTTAAAACTTTCAGATACGCGTTTTAAAAGTATAATTCGCAAAAGAGGAGAGATGCTTTATGAAAAATACAAGTCTCTTCCATTTCTTTCTGTTCGGAGAAGTATTATGAAACAGTGTCTTGTGTTGGAAAAAGAAACGGTAAGGACCATTAAATAGTTATCAAATATATCTCATGTTCGAGGCTTTAATTAATTACCACAATTATTTCAACAGTCTTATACCACCACCACCACCACCGCCTATTAAAAAAATCCCACCCATCACTTGTTTTAACCTCTTCACGCCCAGATCTTTCCTTTACTATAAAAAAATGTATGTTGTCGAGCCATAAGTTTAAAAAAAGTCACTTAATATGTATACCCAATTAGTTAGTGGACAGGGATACTAAACAGGTCATATCTATAAAATATTGCTTATAGTCACTATAAATAGCCTAATGTTACCCAAGTTACAATGGAAATTACGTTCTGGGACTCTAGAGGTTAAGTGTCACGTAAAATGAGGGACAAATACGAAAAAAAAAAAAATAGTGCTATTTTGTTTGGTAGCAAGTGTAGTAAGAGTGTACTTTTGCGAGAGAGAAAAACCATTCAACAGTTCTTTATGGCATGACACTTAACAGTTACAAAAGTGGAGATTAACATCGCTTACTCTCACAGGCGCCACGGGACAAGCTTCACGTTTTGATTCTTTGTCGTTTAGCAAATAAATAAAAATGCGTCAAATACAAGAGATTTAACTTTTTTCTTCATTCTCCCCGTCAAGAGAGGCAGCGCAGGTAATTACTGGACCTCCACCTGAAGGCGTGTTTACCTGTGTGTGAGGAGACCTGACAAGCCCCGAGGCAGCCACAGTAACAAGATTAACAGGAGTGTGTAGCCACAGGGTTAGAATTTAACTTGGGTGTCGTTAACTTGGGAGTTGTTAATTTGGGTGTCGTTTAACCCTTTCACGCCCAGATCTTTCCTTTGCTATATAAAATCGTCTGTTATTAGGTATAATATTACAAAAAGTGACTTAATATACCAGATAAGCTAGTGGACAAGGATACTAAACAGGTAATTTCTATAAAATATTGCTTATGTTCACTAAAAATCGTCTAATGGTAGCCAAATTACGATGGAAATTACGTTCTGGGCCTCAAGGGGTTAAGAGCGTGAAAACCCAGCAAAGACGCAAAACTGAATCGCAAATTATGTGGTAAATGAAAAAAATAGTATGCAAGATTAAAGTGCTTTTTAGTGGAGGGAAATACTCGTCTATTTTTACGTTCCATGCTACGACAAGTCAAACATAAGATTTTCCTTTGACAATTTGAGTTAATTACGAGGCGCAATATAGTGTAATGGAGTCAAAAAGATATGTTTACAGCGTTACATACTCAGACCAAAGAACTATCTGGTGAGCTTATACACAAGCCGACCTCATATATTCTATCGTATAATTTACCAACTACCGAGAAATATAAAACAAGAGATTAATTCAAACTAACCCAAATTTTTCTACCCTAATGTATTATAACTTCACACTCCTGTGGTGATATGCTACTTACTATAAAAACAAATATATAACATGTTCCAATGGATACAAATAAACAGATAAATAAACTAATACATTACCTCGCTATCATAAAATCTCTGCCCCAAAAATATACATAGATAGTCAGACGAGGATTATACGATACCATGTCTCGTTAATTACATTAGTTATAGAGTTAAAAAAAAGAAAACGAGAGGCGGAAAGTGAGGCAGGTGAGAACAAGTGGATGGGTGGTGGAGCAAAGGGAGCGAGTGGATTAAGAAATAGAATAGGAGTTAGAAGTGGAATAGTTGGATGGAAGACAAAACAGAACGGTGACTGAGGGTGGAAGAGAAAAGGATGGAATCGCGGGAAAAGCCTCGTTGCACTCTGTTTTCTTTCATTAAGATAAAAGGGGTGACTTGAACCTCTTCGTAAAAAGTCTCAGGCAGGAGGAGAAAAAGGAGGAGGAGGAAGAGAAGGGAGGAGGAGAGGGAGGACTGAGAGGAGGACGAGAAAGAATGGGGAGAGGAAAGGGTAAAGTTGCCACCCTTTGCAAACAACTGAATTCGCTTGAAAATAATGTCACCTATTCATTAGCCATATTTTTCCTACCTTTTGATTACCTAAATTAACAACCTCTCTCTCTCTCTCTCTCTCTCTCTCTCTCTCTCTCTCTCTCTCTCTTCTCTCTCTCTCTCTCTTTTCTCTCTCTCTCTCTCTCTCTCTCTCTCTCTCTCTCTCTCCTCTCTCTCTCATCTCTCTCTCTCTCTCTCTCTCTCTCTCTCTCTCTCTCTCTCTCTCTCTCTCTCTCTCTCTCTCTCTCTCTCTGTCTCTCTCTCTCTCTTTATCTCTCGCAATCCTCTGTACTTACACTGAACCTTGTCAGTTTGTTTGAATACACGAAGTCATTTAAAATATCAAAGCAAAACTTTAACATAATTTCCGCGAGAGGAAGAGATGACATAGTGACACGGTCCTTGCGATAAAAAATAGAGGGAGACTATTTTTTTGCACTTGTAAAGGATGTTCTCTTTCTCTACCAGTTGCTAGCTTTATATAATATCTGTATTGATGTTTTCTCTTCTTTCAGAGGAAGAGGTAATTATATAACACTTTGTATAAACCTATCACCATACGCAATGAAAGCTTCAAGTATTGGGTTTTGAAACATTAAACGCAGACTTTTTGTGTACTTACTAATGGACAAGAAAAAAACCTCATGGATGGACAAAGAAATAAAAAATAAACGATTATAAGTCAATAACGTATCTTTAAATGTGAAAATACTATTAAGATCATTTTAAGTGTTGGATTTTGTGGCTTACGACGCACCATTTCGATACAAGAATGCTGACAAAGGAACACTAGAGGGATGCAACCACACACATACTCTCACACACACACACACACACACACACACACACACACACTTACACACACACACACACACACACACACACACACACACACACACACACACACACACACACACACACACTTACACACACACACACACACACACACACACACACTTACACACACACACACACACACACACATGCACCACACCTGAAACACACACACCTGGACGCTAAGCAATGCCAATCGAAAGCAATAGAATAACACACACAACCGCTCTCCCATGTGTGTGTGTGTGTGTGTGTGTGTGTGTGTGTGTGTGTGTGTGTGTGTGTGTGTGTGTGTGTGTGTGTGTGTGTGTGTGTGTGTGTGTGTGTGTGTGCGTGTGTGAGTGAACATAATGGCGCGGGCTCAGCTAAGAAGCGGCACGAAGGTGAATGGAGTTATGGTTTAATTCCAAGTCAGGTCAGAGGTACAGCAGCTTCGGGAGTCTGCCAGGGAGCAATACTCGCCGGGGAAACCTTAATTAGACTTCATCAGGGAGTGTAATGTTGGGAGGAGAAGCGACGTTCCTGCGACATTGTTCACCTTCCCCTCCTACCTACGCCCTCTCCCTTCTTTCCCCTTCCCTCCTACCTGCCCCCTCCTCCCTACTTTCCCCCTCCTTCCTATCTGCCCCCTTCCCCCCTCTCCACTTCCTGCTCTTTCTCTTCGTCCCCCTCCTTCCTTCCTTCTTATAATAGGTTTTTTTTCCTTCTTACCTCTTCCTTATTTTTCGTTTC
>JACEEZ010009345.1:218216-223216 GCA_016584305.1 Chionoecetes opilio | reverse complement strand
CTCACCTCTCGCTCTTCCTCCTCTCCGATCAAGACCTCCCTCCACCGTTCTCTCTCTCCCTCCCCAACGTCATCACCTCTACTCACCTCTCCTCTTTCTCTCTCCTCACATGTCTCTCTCAGTTTCTCCTTTCTCTCCTCCCTCTCTCTCCTCTCTCCCCGCTCTCCTCGCTTTCTCCATCTCCTCCTTCGCTCGTCCCCCCCCTCTCCTACTCCGTCCCTCGGCCCCCTCTATCCGTCGTACGTCTCTCATCACTCTCTCCATCTCCATCTCGCTCTCTCTCTCTCTCTCCTCCTCGTCCTCTCGTCCGTCTTCTCCTCCAGTCTCCTCTCCTCTCGCCTTCTCTCTCTCCTCTTCTCTCCTCTCGTCCGCTCTCACTCTCAGCTTCCCGCCGCACTCATTCGCCGTCTCTCTGCTCCTCTCTCTCTTCTCGCTCTCCACCCTCGTCTCTCCTCTCTCTCGTGCCTCCTCCTTCATACCCTTTTCATCTTCCTTCCTCCCCCCTTCCCCTTCCCCCCCCTCTCCCCTCCTTCCTTTTCCTCCACCTCCGTTTCTTTTTTTTTTTATTTTTTTTTTATTTAAACAACATGACATGTATCATGGGGTTACAAATAGCAAGAGGTTTTGACGGCAATGGGTGGCAGAAGCTAAAGATGTCCTCCCCTTGTCCCGAGGTCATCTATCTGAAAGCGATGGGCCTTATAATATTAGGATAAAACAAATATAAATAAAGAAACAATAAAAATGTTTTGGTTTTTTTAATTTTGTACCTTTTTACACAACGTTGTTTATACTGTTTTTTACTATACCTTTACTTACCCACCCTGGTTTACAACGTTAACCCACCTACTACACAAGTTTTACACCAACCTAACCAACATTTACGGTCCAAACCCCAACCCCCCCATTACGAGGTTTTTACAACCGTTTTTACCGCCCATTACCCTCGACCACACACCCACCCTTTTTACCGCCGCAACCCCGAAAACCCCGCCCAGACTGGGGGTCACTGTCCGTCGCAGGACACTTTTCAGCCCACTATTTACACGTACACTGTGTCCTGGTGTCAATGAGTGTCACCATGTAATGATGTGTGTCACCCATGTGTGTGTGTCTCACTATGTATCACATAGTGAACTACGACACCATAGGTTACTCTGTGTTTACTCCTCTTTCTCTCTCTCTCCTCCTTCCTTTCCCTTCTCCTCTCTCTCCTCTCATCCGGTAGTCTCCGTCTCTCGTCTCGCTCTCTCTCTCTCATCTTCTCCTCTCGTCTCCTCGTCTCTCTCTCTCCTCTCTCCACTCCTCCTCTCTCCTCTCTCTCCCTCTCTCTCTCTCTTTCCCCCTCTCTCTCTCTCTCGCCTTCACATCTCCCTCTCTCGTCTCTGTCTCTCTCTCCTCTCTCTCTCTCTCTCTCTCTCTCTCATCTCTTTCATCTCGGTCTCTCTCTCTCTCTCCTCTCTCTCGCTCTTCCTCTCTCTCTCCTTTCTTTCCCCTTCTCTTTCTCCTTATTTTTTTTTTCTCTCTCTCGTGAGGATGAAGAGGGAGAAGGAAGAGGGGAGGGAGAAGAAATAGATGAAAAAGAAGAAAGGAGAAGAGAGAGAGAGAGAGAGAGAGAGAGAGAGAGAGAGAGAGAGAGAGAGAGAGAGAGAGATGATAGGAGAGAGAGAGAGGAGAGAGAGAGATAGTAAGGTAAAGGAAAATGGAAGGGACGAGATAGAGGACTACTCTTCTTCTGACGTCATCAATAACGATTCGTAACCCTATTGGCGGGAAGAAAAAAAGTGCGCGCCTTTTTACAAAAGTCGTGTTTTTACGGAAATAAGGCCTGGAAATCATTAGTTTTGGTGTTATTGCTGTTTTGCAATGTTGCCTTTCAACATATTAGGCAAAAAAAAAAGGGTTTGGAAGCAGATTACTTTAATACCAATTTATGCCTCCATCCGCGTCGGCATATATAGAAGACTTATAGAGAGGCCCTACACGAGACAATGCATTTATAGTGAAGAGGAAAATTGACTTTAGGAACATTGGTCAAAACATCTCTCTCTCTCTCTCTCTCTCTCTCTTCTCTCTCGTCTCTCTCTCTCTCTCTCTCTCTCATCCTCTCGGTCTCCTCTCTCTCTCTCTCTCTCTCTCTCTCTCTCTCTTCTCTCTCTCTCTCTCTCTCCTACCTCCATCTCCTCTCTCTCGGTTCTCTCTCTCTCTCTCTCCCCGTCCCTCTCTTCCTCATCTCCTTGCTCTCTCTTCTCTCTCTCTCTCGATCTCCAAAATCCCTCTCTCTCTCTCTCTCTCTCTCTCTCTCTGTTCCTTTGTATAGATGGTAGTAAATGCGTAACAAAGGGAGGTCACTGAAGGGGGTCACTAACAAGACTGCAGGAAGGGAACGGAAATAAAACAACACGTATTGTTTTCGGCTTGAGGCTTTGTCCCTGGCACAGACGAGGTGCCGCCCCGCCTCCGCCCCGCCCCGCCCGCCCCGCCCCGCCCGCGCAGCCCCGCCCGCCCCGCACGCCCCGCCACACTGACACCCCGCCGTCACCCCGCCTCAAGCTTTTAGTTTCCGGGAGTCTAAGTTAAAAGTTACGAGGTGGCTTATCACCTCCCTGCGTGGTCCTTTATATCGTTCCACACTATTTAGCTGATAAACTCCCCGTATGTTTTCGACCCTTTCAGCACCAGCACTTAGGAGGAGACAGACGAAGGGTTGCGCGCCTCCCATAAGTCAACACGACGCTCTGCCGGGAAGACACGACCCAGGTAACACAATGGGCGTCCCTCAGGCTCCTGACTTCTCCTTCAAGGGCTCATTCAGGGGAGGATTCACATCTTTTCAGTCATCAGGATTTGGAGTGAACACTGAAACATTTTCTTTTTCACTTCCGTTTTGTTCGTACCTAAGCGTTGAGGGAATTTCTTGTCGTATACACGTATCAGCATGGAGAGGAGTGTGCCACAAGAGCGTCTTCGTGGCACCACTTTGACGCCTCCACACGAGAAGCACTTATCCCCAACCACCGTCTTCTCCGCCCGGTGCATTCTTGAGCATCCGAGGCCTGGCGGGCGCTGGCTGCTGCTGTGCGAGGCAACTGTCACCTTCCTTCTGGTTATTTTCTGCGCGAGAAATGACCGCTTTCTCCTCGCTCTCCTCGTTCCTAAAGGTAAAGTCACCATTGTTCCTAGCGATTTCTTTCCCGCAGGCTGGTCGGCGCTGTGAGGTCACTTCCTGCCTGGAGACTCTTTCCGTCTGACGGAGTTTATTGAGCTGTTTGTCGTGGAAGAATGTGGAGTGAGGCGTCATACGTTACTCAGATAATTGAAGCTTTTGTTAGGTGAGGATGAATCGCGATAAGGTGGAGGAAGAGGAGAGGAACGCGATGGGAAGGAGGCAGTGGAGGCATAATTTTGTTCTCCGTTGGATACTCGCCATCTCGCCAAGCGATGGTCGCTCTCAAAGAGACGCTGGAAATATTGAGGTCGCACATCGCTTCTCTATTTGGAACAAGCACATTCACACATACACATTGAAACGATTTTTTTAATTTTGATTTCAATAGTAAATGAGTAAAGGAGAGCATGCTATATGGGACTTGGTAGCAAAAAAAAAAGTATGGAAATGCCTAATGATGCGAACAATTATCAACATTAATATGAATATCCATACGTAAATATGCGCCTGTATTTCCATAATGGGTGTGCACTGAGGGGAGGCGCACAATGTATGGGTTACATTACTATCATGGTAGTAAGTAGGAGGAACGAGGCTGGCAGAACATGGGCCCAGCCTGCCTCACCCAGCACACCCCCAGCCTCACTTGTGTGTTCTGAGGCTGCCCGTGTTCATGAGGCTCCGTCTGGCATCACTCAACGCCGCCACTCCCTCCACCAAACAAGTACTTCGACTGCTTTGCCCAAACTCCTCGCCCGCGGGCTCGACTCAGATTAATTGAAGTTTGAAAGGAATTGTAGAGTTTAGTAATACAAGTTGTGCCGCGGCGGAGGAGGGAAGTGAGCGTCTGGTCGACACGAGGAACAAATTGAAACGAAGGAACACAAACATTCGATTCCTGTGTCAATTATACACTGTGATAACACGTCTTGCCTCGTGACACCTGCGATGCCTTGGCTGGGGTCATAAATAAGGACATTCCTGACGCTGCTGTCGCCTCGCCGTGCTGCGCCTCCTCCAGCACTCCCTCGGGAACTAAAACGTGGCACCAAATGGCCTGCCTCACGCGAAGTGGCAAAGCTGCAGTTCTATTTTAGCAAGACACATGTATCTTATTCGTTAGCGCCACGACTTCTCGCAGCTATTATGAGGATCTATTTTAAGGATATTACATGGTAAGTATGGTGCAAGAGTATATTTGTAATGTGTCAGAAACCTTACTCATCCTGTCCCCACAAAGACGTCTCATAAAATACAAACCTAGTAAATGGTTTCACAAAAAAAGCCTCAAAATCTCTTCTGGTAAAAGAATATTATTAAACGCAAAGTCGGACACTGGCCAAGATAAAATAATAAATCCTCAACTTCCTCCTATAAAAATTCCCACGAGGAACAGAAATTTTCCATTAAACCATACTTGGGCTGCTGCTGGAACTGCTTCACAGCCTTCCATGACCTATCCAGAAACTCATTGACTTTCGAGAACGTCGTTATCAAAATTCCATGAGTCAAGAAGTTTCAGGAGCGACGGGAATCCTAATTTTGCCTCTGCGCCTCCCGACGGGGCAAAACGGCTCCCCGGTCCCCTAATTCTGCCCCGCTGGACCAAAACGAGCCGCGCGATCACTGCCTTTAACATTAGTGGAAATATAACAGTCAGGAATCCATATTAATAGCGGACATAAAAGTTCTACAGCTCACCCGTTTTTCCCCATAGATACTGCGGCAGTTTAATATCATGCTGAAAGTTGGAATTGCGTGAGTTCCCACCTGCAAACTTTCGAGCTGTTTATTACATATTTTTTTGTTAATGAAGTATTGATCAAATATC
>JACEEZ010009345.1:210716-215716 GCA_016584305.1 Chionoecetes opilio | reverse complement strand
TTCTTTGATTTTCACGTTTTCATTTCTCTGTCTGTTGCCTTGCACGAAATTTCTGTGGTATCTATTTTGCTGCTATCTATTCATTGTCAATAAACGAAATTATGAAAACGGATTAAGTGATTACAAATACGGTTTAGAGGCACCAAAAAAGAAAAAGAAATAGTAGTAATGCTTCAAATATTGATTAAAAGTGTGTACGAAAAATTGAAGGCAAGTATCTGTGTTGGGTAGCCGAGGAGGGGCAAGTGAACATCTGAAGAGCTCTCGAAAGTTCCACGAGTCGCAACCAAACTTGGAAAGCATGTCCACAAGAGCTCACGAGGACGCTGAAGAGACAAGTGAGGCCGAAAAAAATGAAGGTCCTTCCTCCTCCCTCCCTACCCCGCCCCTCCCTCTACTTCTCCCTAATTACAAGACCCTCCGCAAGTAGACAAGGACCAAAAAAAAAGCCCATCTTCAACCACGGACTGCAGGTAGGAAGCGAGCGTTTTGAGCCGGAATGCTGGCCTTCTGACGGGGTTGTCCTCGCCGGCAGTGTTGGGGAAATAATACCCTTTTATCCGGCCGACGCGAGCACCTGAAGGGAAATATACGGCAACATTTCTCTCCAGCAGCCGATAAACGGAAAATTTACGGCTCAATAACAAGTCTGCAGCCTGTGAACAAGATTGTTATTGGGGAAGCGAAGAGGAGCTAAGCTTTAGTCTCACGGCGGTGGAAGTTAAAGAATGTCATATATTGATTGTGTTGCGATTCTCTCTCTCTCTCTCTCCTCTCAACCCTTCTCTCTCATCGATTCATCTCTCTCTCTCTCGTCTCTCTCTCCTCTCTCTCTCTCTTTCTCTCCTCCTCCCGTCTCTCTCTCTCGCTCTCTCTTCTCTCTTCTCCTCTCTCTCTCCTCTCTCTCGTCATCCTGACTCTCTCTCTCTCTCTCCCTCTCTCTCTCCTCTCTCTCTCTCCTCTATCTCATCTCTTCTCGTCTCTCTCTCGATCTCCCTCGCTCTCTCCTCTCTCTCTCGCTCGCCTCAGCTCACTCTCCTACTCTCCTCTCTTCTTATCTTTTTTTTGTTTTTTTCTCATCTCCATCTCTCCTCTCCTCCTCTTCTCTCTCGTCAGTCAATCTCTCCTATCTCCGCTCTCCTCTCTCTCTCTCTCTCTCTCTCTCTCTCTCTCTCTCTCTCCTCTCTCTCTCTCATCTCTCCTCTCTCTCTCTCTCTCTCTCTCGTCCTCTCGTCTCTCCTCTCTCTCTCTCTCAGTACATATACATATATATCGATAAAATACTCTATTAAGCATGTTGTTATATATTCAAATAAACAGATACATACATACATTCTTACAAATGTCATACTTGCATATACATACATGCATGCCATTAACATTTTGCTACAAACTTCTATACATACATTCATACACAATTACATGCATGCACACATATGATTTATTCAAGGTATCAAAAAAGAACATGCAGTCAAATAAAAGATACTTCCACGCGCCGATACAAACAAAAAGCAGCATTGAAAAGATGAAGCAAAGTTTACTTGAAATCTATACAACAGCCGTCTCTACACAACACTCTGCAGGCGGGCGTGTACTGTGCTCAGCCACGCAAAGGGGAAACCTGACACCGCCACGCCTGCACGCCTCGCTAAGAAAAGAACGGAAAGAAAGAGAGAGAGAAAAGAAAGAAAAAGAAAGCATCCTTCAGAAACAGATACCGATACTTCACTCAAACATTAGTTACATTGATGTCAAGTATATATTGTAATTGTCTAGCTTTTGTATTGTCTGTCTAGCGTTATTCCTACTCCTCAAAATGAAAACACATGAAAAAAGAAAATTGTCTCTTAATAACTATTGGTGTATTTTGGAAAGCTTGGATAATTATACAGAAACCATCGCATTATATACTATTCATTTCTACATCTTTTCACAGATAATATTCACTCTCGGTAAAATTCAAAGTAAATGAACTGCGGTAATAACATTAAGGTTGTTATCAATGGTAATCTTGAAGAAAAAAAGAAATAAAATAAAATTGTATCCAAACTAAAACCATTTCATTATCATATCTGCAACAAATACTGAAGCTCACTGTGATTAGAATGCATAAATGACGTTACTGCCATTACAGTATTCAAATGAAGTTACTAGTTTTAACGATAAAACAATTACTTTTTTTCCTGAAATGCATTGTGAGGCGAGTGTTTGCTCATTAACTAGAAGACATAGGAGGTGATACAGTAATATTACAGTCCATACAACACAGAACAATAACATTCAAACACTTCAAAAGGATAAAGTGTAGAAACAGAGCGAGAGAACGAAAGATCATATTCCATAAATTCCGGGAAAACGGTGCGAGTAAGAAAACACGTCAACAACGCCAACAGCTCCATACTGTTTGTAATTGAACACAACGACATTATTAATTTCACTTTCCTACAATTCAGTCTACCAAAGCAACGCGCCTTTTGTTGGTCTCGAAAGAAGAAAAATCATTTAGAGGCTTATGAATGGTACATTATAAACATTTCTAGTACACTTTAATGCCATTCATTCCTGCTGTATCCTTAACATCCTACTTATCAAAGCCTCGACGAAAGATCTCAAGCTTCTTTTCTCCCTCGCAATGTGACTCACTACCATTGTGAGCTACTTTTGTTTGTTTTGTCTTATTACTTCACTCTTCTTTGATGCCCAGCTTGTTTATTTAGGGGGGGGAGGGGATCTGTCTGTCTGTCTGTTTGTCTGTCTGTCTCACAAAGGCGAACGTAGAAGACTGTTCTGTGTTGGCTGTATTACCGGATCAATAAAATACTTATCGTCATTTAACCATGCTTATTCTCCTCCTACTATAAGTGTAAGGTTTAAGTGTAAGTAGGTCTAGCGTTGAGAGAGAGAGAGAGAGAGAGAGAGAGCGAGAGAGGAGATAGGAGAGAGAAGAGAGAGAGAGAGAGAGAGAGAGAGAGAGAGAGAGAGTAAGAGAGAGGAGAGAGAGAGAGAGAGAGAAGAGAGAGAGAGAGAGAGAGAGAGAGAGAGAGAGAGAGGGGAGAGAGGGGAGAGAGAGAGAGAGAGAGAGAGAGAGAGAGAAGAGAGAAGAGAGGAGGAGAGATAGACTAGAGAGAGGAAGAGAAGAAGAGAGAGGAGAGAAAAGAGAGAGAGGAGAGAGAGAGAGAGAGAAGAGAGAGAGAGAGAAAAGGAGAAGAAGGGGAGAGAAGAGAGAGAGAGAGAAGAGAGAGGAGAGAGAGAGGAGAGAGAGAGAGGAGAGAGAGAGAGAGAGAGAGAGAAGCTCATTAAGCAATCTGCCCACTCCTAACCTGTTCATCCAGGAAAGAAAGGACACACACGGTTGCCTTGTCTGTGTTTCTGTCAGTTGCGTGCCTTCCCATCCCCCCTTCCCTCCAGTCCCGTCATAATCCCAGTAAAAGGCCAGCCAGTGCGTTAATGGCACAGACAAAGGTAGAAAGAAAGGCCTCGGTACCAACATCAGTCCCTTCTATACCAGATGAACCCAAGGCCAAAGGAAGCATGCAGCGTTAGTGCCTCTAATACATGTCGCTCAAGAAAGAAACAACTGGACATTCATGGAACTTCTCATTACTCGTTACTCATTACTCATTTTTTTTATTTCTCATTTCATTTCATCTCATTTTATTTACTCATTACTCATTTTTTTAATTTCTCATTTCATTTCATCTCATTTTATTTACTCATTACTCATTTTTTTTATTTCTCATTTCATTTCATCTCATATTATTTACTCATTACTCATTTAATTATTACTCATTTCTCATTACTCGTCATTACTAATATATATTCACAGCATTACATTATGGGTCAAACTGTCTCAATTTACACTATAAGGACAGGACCTCTATTGGGTGGTGGAACTTGCGGGTATTTTTTTCATTGCTGAGATAAATATAATTAAAATAAATACATAGTTATTCACACTACTTGAATGTTTTTGCGCATGCTTCATCACGTTCTATACATTTCTCGAACACGTCATTTAACCCCTTGAAACCCATAACGTAATTTCCATTGTAATTTGGGTACCATTAGACGATTTTTTAGTGAATATAAGTAATAATTTATAGATATGACGTGTTTAGTATCCTTTACCACTAACTAATTTGGTATATTCAGTTACTTTTCGAAATGTCATAGCTAACAACAGATGATTTTTTATAGCAAAAGAAAGATCTGGGCGTGAAGGGTTAAGGGAAAGGCGTCACCCTGTCGCTGCCATAACATCTACACTGGCACAGCACATATGTAAACAAAATATAAATAGGGTTCATTATGGGATCACAAACACAAGAAAACGTTCAAAGCATGTAATGAGAAAAATATAAGTTCGTGTGCAAGGAGCAGTTTAACATCAAGCTACAATTAGCTACATTCATAACAAAAAAAACTTACCTCAGTTTGACGCTTTGAAACGCAGCTGTGTTTCCGGTCGACCACACGTCTGTCAAAGGAAAATAGCAGAGTTATGTTTTTCCATTTTTAACAATTTTTGTGTACATTTTGTAACCACCAAAACATATTTCATTTATCTATTCATTTTTTTTTTGTGAGAGGGAAAAAGTAAGCGAAATGAATTATCAATAGTCCCAGTAAATCCATTTGGAACAAAACAAATAATTCAATAGTCCGGGGCAGATCTGTCACGCGATCCTCCTTTGAAACATAAACGTGAAATAAGGTCACTTTACATAATTGCTTTATTGCAATTCACTGCCTGGTTGTTGTATCCTTATGTCAGCTGATACAGAATGGGATAAAACACGACGAGCGTGCAAGGGACGCAAGGGAGAAGGTCAGAGGTCACAGTCAGGGGTCAGGTGGGAGTGTGTGTGTGTGTGTGTGTGTGTGTGTGTGTGTGTGTGTGTGTGTGTGTGTGTGTGTTATTCACCTATGGTCTTGTCCACGTGAGCCGGACTCGCGATCGCCAGTTTCACCCTCCCGATGCAAGCTTGGAGCTCATTATA
>JACEEZ010009345.1:185716-205716 GCA_016584305.1 Chionoecetes opilio | reverse complement strand
CACGCCTTGCTGCATCCCATTCACCCTCCATACACACACGCCTTGCTGCATCCCTTCACCCTCCATACACACACGCCTTGCTGCATCCCATTCACCCTCCATACACACACGCCTTGCTGCATCCCTTCACCCTCCATACACACACGCCTTGCTGCATCCCTTCACCCTCCATACACACACGCCTTGCTGCATCCCTTCACCCTCCATACACACACGCCTTGCTGCATCCCTTCACCCTCCATACACACACGCCTTGCTGCATCCCATTCACCCTCCATACACACACGCCTTGCTGCATCCCTTCACCCTCCATACACACACGCCTTGCTGCATCCCATTCACCACAATTCTCTCGGCATAAGTCCCCGAGGAAGCAACAGTTTGACGGGAGGCATGTAGTTGCTTCTGAATTACTTAGTGCATTAAATAACGTATAAGGGGCTGCCGGCAACAGTATATAGAGTCCTACGTGCTCAAAACAAGAACTTAGTATCTCGGGTTTAAATTACAATCCCCTCATTTAGAATTAGCATGACTACAAGATTTTAGACGGCAAGGTAAAATCATACTCAGCACTAACGCCATAACAATAAACAACATTCATGTATTATCCTGTGTAGACGAAAACGAGGTAAATTATGATGCAGAGTGTTTAGCAAGAACGTTTTTGAATTCCAAGAAAGACAATTTAACATTACGTTATGACCGACCTGGACTGGTAGGCGGCGGGGAATAGGCAGCCAGGGAGTCAGGTAATTCTCTTCTTCAACAGGTAACGCCACCCAGCACCCCCGACCACCACCACCACCACAGCCCACACCACCATCACGACAACCATGCGCAGACAGATCTGCGTCTACTACTGCGGTGTGTGTGTGTGTGTGTGTGTGTGTGTGTGTGTGTGTGTGTGTGTGTGTGTGTGTGTGTGTGTGTGTGTGTGTGTGTGTGTGTGTGTGTGTGTGTGTGTGCGCGCGCGTGGGGGGACGCTTGTTTCAGGGTTACAGCATAGCCATTTACATTTTTCATCAGCCATCCATTGCATCAAAGCGATGCATATGATTTTTTACTCTAAACAACCACAGCAGTTTAGTACATTATCTGCAACTGCATGACTTTTGCAATCCAAAAATTCATATAGAGGTACTGCACAATAATATGGTTGCAGTCATATTTTCATGCAAAGCCTTTATCTGCTTCCTCCTATTTTCTCTTCAAAGATATGCCACAGCCAGGAAGCTTTGGTGTACGGAGATGAAAGTGGTGCAGACATTTCTTGCAGGTCACGGGTTATCTCTTTTCTAACACTCCTGTTACCATTTCCCTTCACTTTCTCTCACTCCTCCCCTTAAGCCCTTTGGCCTTTCCTCGTCCCCTTTAGTGCTCGTTTCTTTCTTTTTCCCCCGTCTTTTACCCTCAAACTCCTGAACTTTATTTTTAGATTGCATTTTCCACTTTCTCCGTTTGCTTTTTTCTTTATTCACTTTTGCCTTTCACTTCATGCCGTCTTGAGGCCCTGTACATCCCCATCACTTCGTTTACTGTTGCCCTTAGATGGTGGCGGTGGTCGTGGCAGCCTTGAGCCAGGCGACCCTGGGAACGACCCTGACTTGGTCCCACGCCCTCCTCCCCCAGCTGGCCACCAACAACGCCACTCTCCTCAACACTCAACTGGACTTCCCGCGTAGCTTTGCCAATCTTGGAAGTGAGTCTCGTGTGCCTAAATAGACTTAGCAGGAAAAATATGAACATATATACAACGTCCTTATTATAGTCCTTGCTTCATGTATTCTCGGATTTTATTTTTAAGCTTTCTCGGACTAAAATGACCTTGATATATACGCTTAACGATCCTTTTTTTCCCGAAATTTTGTAAACTTTCATCAACGATAGCAAATTCTACATCCCATAAGCTTCAATCCGTATCAAATATATCCAAATTTCTCCTCCATTCTACCCTGCTGTGTTGCTATACAATATATTTTTTATAGAGGAAATACACTGACAATTTTTTTGTTTGTCTGTATATATATATGTAATTGCATGTATGTGTGTTACACACACACACACACACACACACACACACACACACACACACACACACACACACACACACACACACACACACACACACACAAACACAAACACACACACACACACACACACACACACACACACACACACACACACACACAGACACGGGGTGTGTTCCAAAAACCTCACGCCTGGCATATTTGCTAATACGGTTCCAGGAAATTAATACTATTTTTCAACATAGTCACCATCAACTGCAATGCATTTTTCATATTGCAGATGCTCATTATGATTCAGAAAGCAGCTTTGTTTTGCTCACGCAGCCAGTCTTATATATAGTTAACTTAATTTCTTAGGCGGAAAAGAGATAGTTGTCTTGTCAGTAACACTTTAAATAGGGAGGCACGTGAGGCCACCGGGGTCCAGGTCTGGGAGGGGCCGGTGGGCTACATTCTCGAACATAGGAACATAAGAACATAAGAAAATAAGGAAGCTACAAGAGGCCATGAGGCCTACACGTGGTAGTTCCTGTCACCTAACACTACCTACATCCACCTTTCATCCCCATCCATGAACCTATCCAGCTCCTCTTTAAAGCTCCCTAATGACTCCGCACTAACTACCTGTCTACTGAGACCATTCCATTCGTTCACCACCCTATTTGTGAACCAGTTTTTCCCTATTTCCTTTCTAAATCTACGCTTTTCCAGCTTGAATCCGTTACTTCTTGTTCTACCCTGGTTAAAAGCCGTAAGAACTTTTCCTACCTCTCCTTTATTAAATCCCTTTATCCACTTAAAAACTTCTATCAGATCGCCCCTTACTCTGCGTCTCTCGAGTGAGTGTAATTTTAATAACTTCAATCTCCTCTCATAACTAAAGTTACGCATCCCTTGTATCATTTTGGTCATCCTTATCTGCACTGTTTCTAACAACACTATATCCATCCTGTAATATGGAGACCAAAACTGAACCGCATAGTCTAGGTGAGGCCTGACTAGAGCCAGATAAAGCTTTAGAATAACTTCCGCACTTCTACTTTTAACACTTCTGGTAATGAATCCTAATACTCTATTAGCTCTATTTCTGGCCTCAATACATTGTTTCCTATGTCGGAGGTCTGGGCTCACCCTCACTCCAAGATCTTTTTCACCTTCTGATCTTTTCAGCGATACATTGCTTATGGTGTATCTATTACCAGGGTTTTTTCTACCAACATTCATAACGCTGCATTTATCAATATTAAATTCCATCTGCCATCTGACTGCCCACTCGTTAAGTTTATCTAAGTCTCCCTGCAATACATCAGACTGTGATCCAATAATCCTACCTAACTTAGTATCACCAGCAAACTTGCTGATATCACTGCTAATCCCACTATCTAAGTCGTTGATGTAAATCAAAAATAGTAATGGACCCAAAACAAACCCTTGTGGAACTCCACTTGTCACCAGTCCCCATTCAGATTTAGAACCATTAATTGTAACCCTTTGTTGCCTATTACTTAGCCAAGCTCTGATCCAATGAAGAACCTTCCCATCTATACCATGAGCCCTAACCTTATTTAAGAGTCGCTCGTGTGGTACTTTGTCAAATGCCTTACTAAAGTCCAGATATATTATATCATAATCCTTATCATTATCTGCCGTCTCATAAACTTTCCTATAAAAACTCAATAAATTGGTGAGACATGACCTACCCTTGGTGAATCCATGTTGTGAATCATTGATCAAACTATGTTTATCTAAGTGCTTTCTAATGTTTTTTGCAATAATAGATTCCAATAATTTACCCACCACTGATGTTAGACTTACGGGTCTATAATTTGACTTTAGTCCTCTGTCTCCCTTTTTAAATATGGGAACAACATTTCCTTTCCTCCACAATAATGGCACATCGCCTAAGAAGCCTCATTCACAAATGGCGTCCTTTGACAGCCGCGCCGCGTGAGCCGCAGCATTGCGGTGAAGAATTAACGCACCGCCACTCAATAATCCTCGGCGTTTTTCCTTGATTGAACCTCGCAGCGGCTGGAGGTAATCAGCATAGAAGCGTCTGTAATTGTTACCTTGTGCAGCACACGGTGAATTAACTACACATCTTCAGCTTCGTAGAAAATTGCGAACATCTTTCGTCGGCCCTGCGCTGAACTTTGACCTTCGTGGTTGCCAAGAACTCTTGTGTTTGCATTGTTTGGAATAATACTTTATTTCATGGCAGTTACTTCAGACACTTCTCACATTACATGTCGTCACCTGACTTATCCCATTTTGATTCCATCAGTTCGAGATTTCAATCCGAACATTGGATCAGTTTTTCTTGATTTCCGGCAACAATCTTGCACACACACACCAGGGGTGTTTTAAACTTCTGAAACACCCCTTTTTTTGCATTTGTTGGAGCAACTAAGCATATACATGTACTAGCATCTACAGTACATATATATATATATATATATATATATATTATATATATATATATATATATATATATATAATCGGTGGAAGATATTGCTATATTTCCTTGGTTATTGTTTTTCCCCTCGTACACGTGCAGGTTACCTCTTCGTGGCGGGACTGGTGACGAGTCTGGTGCCTTCAGGGTGGGTGGTGGCCAGCATGGGGCGCCGTCGCTCCGTAGTGGCCGCCGCCCTCCTCAGCATGGTGAGCTGGGGCCTGCAGGGCATCGCACCAAACGCGATAATTCTTCTCATCGGAAGGTTAGAGGAAATAATTTTTCACTTGGTCTTGGGATGCAGTCTCCCTTGAATGTCTCACTCACCCCTCGAACAAAAGTTTTGGCCTTTAACAAATCTTCGATAACAGAACATAATTTTGTGTATTTTTGTCACACAGTGGCTTTAAGCCTTCAAGTTTGTACTATATTTATCTGTGGATTCCCCCAAAAATTCAGTTCACTGAAATAATACCGAATTTCTCCATGCGTCCAGATTCGTGGCAGGTCTGTCCGCGGCCCTGCTGAAGGTATCTGTGACTACCTTCGTGACGGAAGTAATGGTCGTCACCCGTCGGGGCCAAGCGTTAGTTTTCCTCGAGATGGTGAAGATAACCGGTGCTCTCCTATACTTGTGCCTGAGCTGGCTGCTTCCTTGGTACTACATCGCCTTGGTTAACCTGGTGTGGATGATGGGCTGTGGGATTGCCTTTATCTTCCTGCCCGAGAGTCCCGTGTACCTCCTGACGCGGGACAGGGAGGAGGAGGCTCACGAGGCCCTGCGGCGGCTTCGAAGTTCAAGTAGCAGCGTGGAAGAAGAGCTGCAGATTATAAAAAGTTACATTCTACCAAAAACAGGGAACAAAAAAATGGGTAATCTATTCCCAAAATCTATCATGTCGCACATATTGTCCCTCCTGGGGGTGTTGGTGGTGTCTGTGTTCGCAGGTTCAGCGGTGATCATGAGCAGCGGGGCTGATATGTTGCTTGAAGCCGGGTTCAGGAGGACGCAGGACATGGCTATTGTCTCGGTGCTTGCGTCCCTCATCTGCGGCAGCGTCTTCTTGTTCGGCCTTGTGGATCGCATTGGCCGCCGCCTGTGTCTCTTAGTGTCGCTGATGATCCTTGTGTTAATCTACAGCGGGCTGGGCGCCATTAGCTATGTAGCGAAGGATGGGCAGAACTCCTCCATCAACGCGTAAGTCAGCCTTCATGTTCTATTTTATCTATCTTACCTCCTTCCATTGTTGTCTCAGTTTCGTTTCGTCTATAACCATTCTCATCGCAATGTAGCAGTTGCATGCCACACCAACATAGCCACCCTTCCCTCCCCTGCAGCGACGCATCTCTCCATCGTATTGGCTGCCTTTCACTAGCCTCCCATTCCCGCTTACCATACCATTTATAGACCTTGCCCTCTTAAACCATCACAAAGTTACACACAAACGCATACCACACACCACACACACACACACACACACACACACACACACACACACACACACACACACACACACACACACACACTGTAAAGGAAGTTCCAAATAAAAAAAGTTAAGCGAGAGCTCAGTCGTAAAACACGAAATTCCAAAGTCCGTCAGGGGATGCAAGTCAAAGATCAGGAAATTAACATACTCGTAAGAGCTTCTTACGCATTATTCCGAACCTTTTATTCTCTCTCTCTCTCTCTCTCTCTCTCTCTCTCTCTCTCTCTCTCTCTCTCTCTCTCTCTTCTCTCTCTCTCTCTCTCTCTCTCTCTCTCTCTCTCTCTCTCTCTCTCTCTCTCTCTCTCTCTCTCTCTCTCTCTCTCTCTCTGTCTTTGTTATTGAAGTTGAGTATTGTATCACACTCTGCAATCCGCCTACATATATCCTGTGCAAGGCGTGTTTGTATTCGAGCCTTGTGTCTCTTGTTCCCGCACAGCCCGACGCTCCCCGCAGCCTGGGTCACAGTCCGCATCTCCCTCATCCTCCTTGCTGCCTTCAGCCTTACCCTCGGCACCCGCACTATGCCCACCATCCTCGCCGCCGAGTATTTCCCAGCATATTGTCGGCCTCAGGTAAGTTCTTTACCAATCGAGTGTACAGCCTCCGTAATACATTGATGGCATTATTTAGTTAATTTCAGTGAGTGTCAAAAAGTTAGAGGATTATATTTTTTTCAGAGGATCAAAGTTTAACAAGAAAACATAATAACTGATCGGCAGCTCATTTCTATCTCACCTCCGCGACCTACAAATAGCATTGGATAACTTATTACCGCATTTGATTAAATTGGCATGGCGTTTATCTTTCATCCTTTATAGCATGTCATTACTAGAAGCCAGGCATTTCAAAACTTTTAAGTCAGCGATCATGAGCGACCAATGTGACTTATTCCGCGTGTTCTCCCTAGGGTCTTGGTGTGTTTTTCACCGCCAGTGCACTGCTACAGGCGCTCTCCCTGGGTGTGCAGCCCCTCATCCAGGATACAATAGGCTTGTCTGGCCTCTATTGGGTCTTCAGCGTCACGGCTCTGTTGGGCATCTTCTACACTAACTTTTGCGTGTACGAAATCAAGTACAAGACGCAAAAACTGAACACCATCTGCAAGTGGTTGTTTAGAGAACATTTTTATGAGCCGCGTCCTTTGATTTAACGTGTGTGTGTGTGTGTGTGTGTGTGTGTGTGTGTGTGTGTGTGTGTGTGTGTGTGTGTGTGTGTGTGTGTGTGTGTGTGTGTGTGTGTGTGTGTGTGTTTGTGTGTGTGTGTGTGTGTGTGTGTGTAAAAATTGTACTGTCAAGCCAAAAATTCACTGAAAAAATCACTGTGTGTGTGGTGTGTGTGTGTGTGTGTGTGTGTGTGTGTGTGTGCAGTGGCGGCTCGTGGCATAGGACTGCAGAGCTGCAGCACCCCCAGACACTCACTGCCAGGTGTATGATGCCCTTAGAGACACAGCAGAATTGATACACTAACAAATATATCATAATAATAAGTCATTATATGTTATTTAATTATTTTCAATACGTTACTAAGTGAATTTTCATTAAAACCAAACCAAAGTGTAAGTTACTTTTATATTTGCTGTAAGATTCATGTCTGCACCGCCGCCGCGCCACTTGTGAACACAATGAGCTGCGGTCGAGGCAGCTAAGTCTCGTCCCTCTCGTGTTTACAGTGCGTGTAGACGGTGTGGTTAAATCGTGCTTTCTTTAATCACCCTATGACGATGAAAAATCGAGTGAAGTATTTGCAAAACATCAACTTTTCCCAGCTGACATTAAATGAAAAGACTGAAATCAAGCGGTACCGACTTTATTTTCAAGTAATACTGTAATTCTACCATCACCACCTCAGCCATCCCCTCTACTACCAGCACTACCACCCACCATCCCTTCTACCACCACCACTACTACCATGCCCGGAAATTCGTGAACATCAACTACAACTCATACCTGAGATAGGTAAAATTTGTGTATCCTACTGTTGTGTGAAGCTTGCAGTCCCTCCATTGTATTTTATCACGAGCCGCCACTGTGTGTGTGTGTGTGTGTGTGTGTGTGTGTGTGTGTGTGTGTGTGTGTGTGTGGGTGTGTGTGTTGTGTGTGTGTGTTGTGTGGTGTGTGTGTGTGTGTGTGTGTGTGTGTGTGTGTGTGTGTGTGTGTGTGTGTGTGTGTGGTGTGTGTGTGTGTGTGTGTGTGTGTGTGTGTGTGTGTGTGTGTGTGTGTGTGTGTGTGTGTGTGTGTGTGTGTGTGTGTGTGTGTGTGTGTGTGTGTGTGTGTGTGTGTGTGTGTGTGTGTGTGTGTGTGTGTGTGTGTGTGTGTGTGTGTGTGTGTGTGTGTGTGGTGTGTGTGTGTGTGTGTGTGTGTGTGTGTGTGTGTGTGTGTGTGTGTGTGTGTGTGTGTGTGTGTGTGTGTGTGTGTGTGTGTGTGTGTGTGTGTGTTGTGTGTGTGTGTGTGTGTGTGTGTGTGTGTGTGTGTGTGTGTGTGTGTGTGTGTGTGTGTGTGTGTGTGTGTGTGTGTGTGTGTGTGTGTGTGTGTGTGTGTGTGTGTGTGTGTGTGTGTGTGTGTGTGTGTGTGTGTGTGTGTGTGTGTGTGTGTGTGTGTGTGTGTGTGTGTGTGTGTGTGAATAGAATAGAATAGAATAGAATTTATTATTGCTCAGACTTTATAAATAAAGTATGGAGCACAGCTCCTATAAAATACAATACATTTGGCAGGACATTTCAAACGATACCAATAAGATAAGTGTGCATACATGCACATACAGATAAGTACTACGTAAACTAAAAGTTAGGAGAAATCCAATTGTCAATTTCCAAAACTAAGTGACACCTAGAAAAATATAAATAAAGATAACTAATAATCAGATATACTTGTTAGCTTATCTAAACATGCTCAAAATTGATCTGATGAATAATGACAAGTTCTTCAAAACATTCACACTGGTACTTTGCATTAACGCAACATACTTAAAATGCGTTGGCCTAATTGTGTAGTATTTCTGGATATACATATCCCGCAGCCTTACAATTTCCTCGTTAGTACATTCGAATAGGACATGAAATTCATCTCCTACAACATTAGCAATACACTTGCTACAAAGACGATCTTCTCTGTTTACACCTGTGTATCTACCAACATTTATTGGTAGTCTATTGTTGCTTGTTCTGAATCTAGTTACCTGGATGCGAATACTTTTCGGTAGTTTGACGAGGTACACCTCCATACCATAAATCTGCTTAAATATATTGTAGTTACTACATAAAGATTTTGTTGATAAATTATGATGCCAGGTAGTAATCCACTGATCCTTTAATCTCACTTCAACTGCTTTCTTAAACCATGTAGTGTTGGGCACATTTTGTGATAACCACATCCCTGACATACCACACTCATTACATATATTCTTAATGCAGGCAACCCATGGAGAAGTGTATAACCCTAACATATCCAAATGCATCAAACATTGATACATTATATAGCATAATTTAGTGTTTTTACCTGAAATTAGCCGAGACCAGTAACCTAACATTCTGCACTTTATATGAATTTCCAGTGGGTACACTCCAAGTTCACCATATACCATATCATTGCTAGCGTTTTCATGAACACACAACATCTGTTTTCAAGAATTTTAAGTGTAATATCTCTAGCTCTCTAATCCTATAGTCTCCCCAAATCTCAGCTGCATAGGTCAGTACTGGTAACACCATGGTATTAAATAATTCCAACTGCATATCAACTGGCAAGTCAAACTTTCTGCATTTACCTATTAGTGAATACATTGCTCTTGTTGCTTGTTCTTTCAAATCTAGCTCTCCTTTACGGAACCTGCCATTGTAATTAAATAATACACCAAGATACTTGTAATCTTCTACCACCTCAACTTTTTCATAACCAAATTCAAATTTATAATTACTTAGATGAGTTTTTCCCCTACTGAACACCACTATTTTTGTTTTGTTACAATTAATCTTTAACTTCCACTCATTACAGTAAGTATACAATGCTATCAGAGCCTGCTTCATTCCTTCCTCACTGTCACATAATATAATTGTATCATCTGCATACATTAGAACAAAAAGTTTCAAATAGGAGTTTATCAAATCATGACCAAAATCTAGAAAATTGCAGTTACATTCAAGTAATTTACTTTCAATATCATTAATGTAAAAAGCGAAAAGCAGGGCGACAAATTTTCCCCTTGCCTTACTCCCATGTTGCATACAAATGTATCAGACATCTCTTGGTTTTAGCATTACACAAGACCTGATGTTACTATACATATTTCTGATTACATTAAGTATTTTCCCATTCACTTTCTCCCTCACTAGCTTGTACCACAAACCCTCACGCCACACCATATCAAAGGCTTTCTTGTAGTCTACGAATAAACAAAAAAGCTTCTTTTTTCTCCAGTTGAACAAATCAATTACGCATTTAAGCAAAATATATGGTCTAAAGTAGAGTACTCATGCCTAAAACCAGCTTGTGTTTTCATTAATAATATTGCTAGTATCAGAATATTTAGTTAGTCTATCATTGAGTATAGAGGTGAACAATTTACCCAGGCAGCTAAGCAGGGTGATGCCCCGGTAATTATTGGCGTCTTGAATGTCTCCTTTGTTCTTATAGAGTGGCACTACCATACCAACCAGCCACTCAGATGGCATGATACCACTATCAAGTATCTTATTAAATAGCTTGACATATAGAGGGAACAGAATGTGCTGAGTACTTTTAATATATTCATTTAATATCATGTCAGTTGCTGGGGCTTTATCGTTCTTTAGTTTCTTAATGTTTCTCTTCACCTCTTCCTCAGTTATGGGGTCATTAAGTATTGGTAAGGGGTCAGTGTTGTTATCATAATCTGTGATTGTGTTTATTGCAATGTTAGAATTACTGTCATCACTGGCAAGCTGTTTAAAATGCTCATAAAAATTGTTTAGTGTAATGGGAATCTTACTGTTCTTTTTTTTAGCATTTAGGATTTTCCAGAATGCTTTAGGGTCACAGCTTCTGTTTTTTCTAAGTTCCTTTATTAAGTTTGTCCTTTCTTTAGATTTTACTCTTTTTAATTCACCTTTGTATCTTTTGCTTTTCTCAATCATAGTATTAAAATGTACCCTATTCCTATGCAAATTGTACTTATGCCTGGCTTTGTGATATTCTTTTCTTACTTTCCAACACTGATTATCATAGCCCTCTAAGGTGGCATTATTACTCTTTTTTAGATATGTTTTCCTCTTATATTGTGGAAAGGTTGTAAGTGCAGGCTCAATCAAAATTTGCTTTAGTTCCTGATTAATATCATCAACAGATAATTCATCTATATTTGCTATTATCCCATTTACCTTGCCTACATCAATGTTGCTTTCATACACACTCATTTTCTCAGCTTTCCATTTTCCTGGTTTCACACTTGCCTGGCTTACCTCTTGAGCATCATTTGTATTTACAGTGGCTACATTACCTGTACTATTGAATTTCAGTTGTGCATGTAGCCCACAGTGTACATCAGACAATAATGCATCATAATCAAGTATTCTAAAAACTGCAACACACTGCATAACTAATGGGGAACCTAGAAAATAATCTATAGTTGTATCATGTGTTGTTGTAAATTTTCCCACAGCACAGTCCTCACCTAATCTACCATTAAATATAAATACTTGATTATTTTTACAAACCTCCACCAATTTTCTGCCATAAGAATTCCTGTCTGGGATTAGGTCCTGGTTAGCTCTGTCCACAGCTATGCCAAGATCAGTTAGACTTGTGTAGGGAACACCAACAGACACATGATCATCACCACTAACAGAAACATATGGAACATCAGGCATAGTTAGAGTATGAGCATTAAAATCACCACAAAGTATATGTGCATAATCATTGTTTGTGTAAGTTAGTAAAAAATCATCTAGTTCATCAAAATGTTGTACTTTGCCATACCTTGAATGTGAGGGAGGGATGTAAACACTGCTGATTACCAATTCCTGATCTAAACTTACACTCCTCCTCTCTATTATAATTGATAGTAAAGATTCATAGTTATTTCTTATCAGTCTCCACTTGAAGCAAACATCCTTTTTAATAGCAATAAGGATACCACCAGACTTGAATCTACTTAATTTGCATCTGTTCTTAAAGACAATGTCAAAACCAATATTGGCCATGCTCTCCTTCACATTATTCATGTCAGCATCATCGCATTTTGTTTCACAAAAACAAAGAACATCATAGCTTTTTAGGTGGTTAACAAAATCTACTGATAAAAGCTTTGACTTGATACCACACACATTGAGAGATAGAACATCAATAAACAGTTGGTGGGATATATATGGCACAAGGTTAATATTGTATTGTGGTGTACATAGCACAGGGTTAGTATTGTTCAGTGTGAGTTCATTGTGATGTTGTATACCTGACAAAGGGTTAGTATTGTTCTGTGTGAGTGTATTGTGTTGTGGTATACATGGTCCAGGGTAAATATTCTTCACTGTGAGTGTAATATTGTTCATAGAAATGTGCTGTGCTCCAGCACAATCCTAGAACCTGATCAAATAGTCCAGTTTAAGTTTTTTCCAATCAGGAGAAGTAATACCTACTTTTTGTAGATCATCAGGATTATTTATGACCACAGGCCTGCCACCACTAGTGAGCCAGGCCAGTATACTTCCCTCCCTTGTGGACACATTTTTCACTGTTTCCTGTTCTTTAACCAGACTCAACATTTTGGCCCTTAGGGAGGTTAAGTCGTCATTTATGTACACCTTCCTTTGCCTGTCTTTGAGCTTTTTCTTGTTACTCATTATTTCATAATGTGTGTGTGTGTGTGTGTGTGTGTGTGTGTGTGTGTGTGTGTGTGTGTGTGTGTGTGTGTGTGTGTGTGTGTGTCATTCACCCATGGTATTGTCCACGCGAGCTGGCTCACGATCGCCAGTTTCACCCTGTCAGTGCGAGCTTGGAGCTCATTATTACCGATCTTTGGGTAATGCTGGGACCTCACACACCACACACACCCATCCCCTTGTTCAAGGGGGACAGTAACCGCCCGAATTTGTCAAGTGAAAAATCCCCGGGAGCACGAGGATTCGAACCGCCTACCCACAGAGTGAGAGACCAGAACGCTATCAACCTGACCATCGCGCGGTGTGTGTGTGTGTGTGTGTGTGTGTGTGTGTGTGTGTGTGTGTGTGTGTGTGTGTGTGTGTGTGTGTGTGTGTGTGTGTGTGTGTGTGTGTGTGTGTGTGTGTGTGTGTGTGTGTGTGTGTGTGTGTGTGTGTGTGTGTGTGTGTATGTGTGTGTGTGTGTGTGTGTGTGTGTGTGTGTGTGTGTGTGTGTGTGTGTGTGTGTGTGTGTATTTACCTAGTTGTATTTACCTAGTTGTAACATACATGAAAAGAGCTATGCTCGTACTGTCCCGTCTCCAAATCTACTATTATCCAGTTTGCCTTTGAAGTCCTGAATACTTCTTGCATTATCTGTGTGTGTGTGTGTGTGTGTGTGTTGGGGATGAAAATATGGATCAGTATGTGTTATCCAACATGTTTACATTCACATTTTCGCGAAAGCTCTTTTGATCACATTCGCTTCTTCATCCATGGTGAATGAAATTGTTAAGACTGACTATTAAGAATGTGAAGTGCAATGAAGGAACTATATCTTGAAAAAATCTTCAGTTATACATGTTGCACAAAATGTATCTATATAATAAATGGCTTTATGACAATACGTTCCATCATTAGTTTCTATGATCATTATTCATTATGAGCAGCAGGAACGTAATGAAACCCAAGTAATGAAGACCATAAACCTTCTTCTAAGTAAACTAAACCAAATTGGAACAAAATCAAAGCAGTCTGCGGTAAAAATTCCAACCTTTTCTGCATCAACGTTTCTAAGACAAAGGAAACAATAAGCTGACTTGTTTCTTATAGACGGCAGTGAGGCGGCGGAGCAAGGCAGAAACACCATTACAGGGAGAACACCACGCTCATTCTGTATTCCTGTGTTCTTTATATTCTTGTACACCCCCCCTTCTATGTAATCTCCCCCCTCTTTTCTTTAATAAACTTGTAAACTTGTAACGCACCCCGAAAAGCTGTAACGGCGCAGCTTAACGCAACGCGACGCCAGGAACCAGCAACAACAGCACTATTAGCGCTAGAACCCGGTAGCGTGGGTTCTGGGTCTTGTTCCTTATGATGGGGTAGATGTGGGTGCCTTGTCTTGGATGTCTGGCCATGGCTCTCTTGTGTTCTTGTTATGTTTATTTATGTCATTTAGGCACCTTTCTCTTAATCTGTTCGTCTTATCCTTTTTTTATTTCTTTTGCTCCTCATTTCCAAGGCTTTTCTCTATATTTTCCTTCATCCCTCTTCTCTCCATTTGCTTGTCATATGTCAGTAGCTCTTCAAAACCATCCTCTTTTACAGGAACTACCATGTGTAGGTCTCACGGCCTCTTGTAGCTTCCTTATTTTTTTTTGTTCTTATGTTTTTATGTAACTCAAGGCCGCGGCGGTGAGGCTCTTCCCTTCCTAGCGTCGTGCTGAGGGCTGCGGGAGACTCCAATAACCTGCCTCATTATACTGCCTTAAAACTGTATCTTGGGCCAGGCAGGTGCTCGCCGGGTGTTCCTCTCCCATCCCATAATTGCCTCGTAATTTTTTCTTTGATGGGTGAGCGGGTGATCAGTCCTCGTGCTGCGGCAGGACGGGTGGAGGACGTTGCCAAGACAGGGTGGAGGAGAGGTGGAGCAGCGCCCATTTGGAGTGACTGAGAGGATGTGAGGAGCTGGAGAATATAAGGAAGGTGAAGAGGGGTAAAAAGTAGGACAATTGATGAGCTTAAATAAAAATGAGGATATCAAAACAGAATCTTGTGTTGAGTGAGAATGGTGAGAGTAAGAGGCACAAGTTATCATAATGGTGAATACAGATCATTACTTTATCAGATACCGGTGTGGATGATGACGTCTGTTTTAGTTATTTCCTTTTAGTTAGTTTGTTAGTTTCTTTTAGTTAGTTTATTTTTCTTAGTAAGTTTCTTTGTATTTTTCTTAGCAATCTTTCTTTAGTATTTGGTTTCTCCATCGCGTCGCGCAATAATAGCAACATAATCACCACAAAACATTGATTTAAAAACGTAACTCGTCGTATCAACACTAGCAAAAAAAAAAAAAAAAAATAAGATAAAATAAAACTCAAAATAACAGATGTGAGGTTTTCAAATACGGTTGAAAAAATCCCTTTAGAAATCCTTAGCGCTAATTAAAGCTACCAAAGGAAAGTTGCAGGAAAATGGGCTCTCTGGACGCAGCTTTCTATCAGCTCACGCTCCCGCCCGTCCCTTGCATAATCAACAATCTGCCCTGTTCCAAAATTTTTTTCGTTTGGAGAGAGCAACAGCAGACACAGCTTTTACCGCGCCTACCTTCCTGCTGTGCCTCTTCCAGCTTGGAGGGGAGAGAGAGGAGTGCGAGAGGGGTGAGAGGGGTGAGAGAGAGGGGTGAGAGAGGGGAGAGAGAGGGTTGAGAGGGTGAGAGAAGGGTTTCGAGAGATGGTGCGAGAGATTATGTGGAGAGTTGGTGAGCTGAGACAGGGTGGATGTCGGGTGATAGACGGGTTAGAGCTTGTGAGAGAGGGTTAGAGGGGTGCACGACGAGGGGTGAGCAGAGGGGTTAGTCGCGGGGTGTTCCTGCGTGGGTTGTCGCGCGGGGTGCTTCAGGGGTGAGAAGAGGGGTGAGGAGGGCGTGGGACATTTCTTCCAGGCGTCCCTGTCCCAAGCGGGTTTGGCTGTTTTCACAAGATTTGTGTAAACGTTAGTTACTGGATCTCTTTGAGTGTCAGAAAGTGAAGATTCTAAGTCTATTAGTTGTCTGTGTCTCTGTCTTGGTCTGGGCCTGTGTCAATATCTCTTTGTCTCCATCTCTTTCTGTCGGTCTTCCTACCTAAACTATTTCTCTCTTCTCTCATCTTCGTCTACTCTCTCTCAGCTCTCTTGCTCTTCGCTCTCTCTCTCTCATTTCTCTTCTCTCTCTACTCGCTCGCTTTCTCCTCTCTCTCTCTCTCTCTCTCTCTCTCGTCTCTAGCGCTCTCTCCTCATCCCCTCTCTCTCTCATCTCTCTCTCTCTCGCATCGCTCTTCTCTCTCTTCTCTCTCGTCTCTCTCTCCTCTCTCTCTCTCTCTCTCCTCTCTCTCTCTCTCTCTCGCTCTCCTCTCTCTCCCTCCGCTCTCTCTCTCTCTCTCTCTCTCTCCTCTCTCTCACTACACTCTCTCTCTCCAATCTCCTCTCTCTCTCCTCTCTCTCTCTCTCGCTCTCTCACTCTCTCTCATCATAACATAAAGACAGATCGCCAGGAGCCCAAGTTTTTCCAATCCAAACCATGTCATCCACCACCACCACTGTCCCGCCTTGTTGATAACAGCAATGCAAAGAAAAATTACCTTAGATAAAAATACAACAGTCCATAAAATCTACAGAGTTGCCGTTGCCTTGCCTGCTTTTCTGGACCGTGTGAGCAGGTGCAGTTCGGCCCTTTATTTTACTTGCTACTGCACGTGACACCCTTGCTAAACTGCCGCCTTTGTTCGTGCCCTGCCGTGCACGCCACCCCTAACCAAGGGCTCAATGGCTCTCACGGAGTCCACCTCCCTGCGTGCTTAATGGTCAGCCCTGGAAGGGATCGGTATCATGACCTCCTTGTATACATAGGAACAGGTATAATGTTTGGAAATGTTTCTTTTATGTAGGTATTTTTTTTTCTCTCTCTCCTCCTCTTCTCTCTCATCTCCTTCCCCTCTCCTTCGTCTCTACGTTCTCTCTCCTCTCTCATCGCGTCCGTGCTCGCTCTCTCAGCTCTTCTCCTCTCGCTCGTTCTGCTCTCTCTCATCTCTCTCTCTCTCTCTCTCTCTCTCTCTCTCTCTCTCTCTCTCTCTCTCTCTCTCTCTCTCTCCATTCTAGTGTTTTATTTGTCCCCAGAAATGATGACTTTAGTAAAATCATGTATTCGTAATCTTGTATCTACTTTGTCTCTTTCATGAAGATATATACTATTGCTCCTCTTTTTTGTGTTTTTGTTAGCATTAGTAGTGAGGAGGAGGAGGAAGGAGAGGAGGAGGAGGGAGTAGAGGAGAGGATTACATAGTGATTACATAGGATATACCGAGCACCCGGAACCCTATGTTACCATAGCGAGGGTATTGCTGAACTACATACTACTAACTATCAACTACTTGTAAGAAAACAGTTGGAAATGATACCAGGGTCCCTAAAGGGGATAGAACATGGAAATTTCATAGTGCAGAATGAAGGATATGAAAATACTAACTACAACTACCACTAACCACTACAAACAAATCGATACGGGGGACTAGATACGAATTCGCACTATCAATACCCATTTACTTTACAGTGCGCGTCAAGTCTGTTTTTGAATGTAGTTATTTGTTGGCTCCGACAACATTTGCTGGTAAACTTGTTCCATCGATCAACGACTCTAACATTGAAATAATTTTTACGGAGATCGGTGATGCACGTTGACCGTTTAGTTTTAAACCATTATTTCTTGTTGTCACTTGAGTGGAAGCTCGAATAGGTCCTCTTGATTAATGACATCAAAACCTTTTAGGATCTTAAAGGTTTCTATAAAGTCCCCACGGATTCTACGATCCTTTAAGGAAAACATATTAATTTCGCCGTCTTTTCTTCTAAGATGAATTTTCGCAGAGATGGAATTTGTTTGGTTGCTCTTCTTTGCACTGATTCTAATTTGGCTTGATCTTTTCGAACAGGGCGCCCAGAATTGAACGCTATTCCAATGGGCCAAACCCAAAGGACGTGTATATTGTGTCATTACTTTGGGGATTTTATGTTCAAGTTACTTTAATAAAGCCAACATCATTTTCCCTTTTTATTTGGCACTAGCCAATCAACTGGTTTTCAGATCATTACTGATGATGACCCCCTAGATCCTTTTCCCTGCTGTACTTCAGTTAACGATTTATTTTGCATTTAAAAGTTATATTTGAGGTTATCGTTCCCTATTGATTATTTACATTATCGGAAATTTGATTTTAATAGCCTTACACCCCAATCTGATAGTTTGTCGAGATACTTGTATGAGTTCGCAGTTTTCTAGTTATGTTTTTACCGCCTAATTTGGTGCCCATCTGCAATTTTATATTTTAGATACAATCCGCAGTCCGATTCGTTGATATATATGAAAAGAGTAGGCCCAGACCGAGCCTGAGGCACCCCCTATTGACATCAAACCCAAATCAATGCTCGCCATTATTACTACCCGTTGTTTACGTTTTTGGAAACCCAATCCCCAAATCCATGAACATAATTGTTTCTCCTATGCCATGTGCCCTAGCTTGGTCAATACAGTCTTTTTTGAACGGGTATCGAAGGCTTTTGAATCAAGGTATATTACATCAAGGGAATTTTGCGTCCCATTTGAATAATGACATTAAAAAATCCAGTAGGTTTGTTAAGCAGGATCTCTTATTTCGAAATCCATGCTGGGAGTTTAGTATAGAGTTATTTTCATCGAGAAAGACCTATTTTATCCCGCAATATTTTCTCAAATAGTTTAACAATCAGGGACGTTAGACAAATTGGGCGATAATTCTTGCAGGCTCTTACTCCCTTTCTTGAATATCGGTGTAACATTAGCAAATTTCCACATATGGGAACATTTTTGTCACTTAGGATTTTTTTAAAAATAATCTTTAAAGGGGAGCGAAAGTTGACTGTGACATTCGCGAAGTATCGCGGCGAGATTTCGTCCCCCCCACGGATTTTTGCTGGGTCAAGTTTCAGCAAATACTTTGATATTTCGTCTACTTTTATCTCTCCTATTACCAGTCTATCCCTTTCGAGTCCTGCATACATGTTTTCTGGTTCTGGTAATGGTTTCGTCTTCTTTAAAAAAATACCGCATTAAAGTATTCATTGAGTACGAACGCCATACTCTTTTTTATCATTTACCAAGATATTTTATTATCTTTCAGTGGTCCCCAAAACTTGTTTTGACGTTTTTCTTACTTCGAACGTATTGAAAGAACCTTTTCCCGGGGTTTTATTTTGGGTTCCTTTGCAATTTTTTTCTTCAGGAGGAGGAGGAGGAGGAGGAGGAAGGAGGAGGAGGAAGGGGGAGGAGGATTACAAAGGATTTTCAAAGGAAACACAAACAGCAACAGACCAATAGGTCCTTACAAAAGGGTGTTTGCTTTAACTACACTACACTAACTAGATAATAAAAAAGAAAGGGTAGGAAAGTAGAAGGCTCCTCCCACCCACCCATCCCTCCACCCGAAGCTGCCGGAAATGATACTTTTTGGGGGTAGGTTTTAGTGCTTGATAGATAGGTCTTGTTATGTGTGTTTTGTAATGGTGGGAAACAGTGTGGAGGTTCAAGGTGGTGCGGCAGCCTTCCCTGGCGCTTTCTTGGGAGGCAGCAGTCATCAGGCCCCAGCTCCGTTCGATCCACTGCGGTGTGTACTTTCCATGTAGGACGCCGTACACTTCAAAGCCTCCTGCAGCAGTGACCCCTGGCACCTTAAATCCCATGGTGGTCACTAACTGTCAGGACCCTTACTGATCCACAGCCCGTCACAGGGCGAGAGTAGTAGTGGTAACCGTTAACTCGGGGCTATCTGTGTGGGGTCATGAGGTCTAATGTAGTGTTGGTGTAGGCTCAGTGTGGAAGTTCAAGGGTGGTGCGGCAGCCTTGCCTGGCGCTTTCTTGGGAGTCCCGCATCAAACAGCCCCAGCTCCGTTCAATCCACTGCGGTAGTGCCTTTCCAAGTAGGACGCCGTGTACTTCAATGCCCCCTGCACAGTGACCCCCTGGTATATAAATCCCGATGGTGGTCACTAACTGTCAGGGCCCTTACTGAACCACACCCGTCACAGGTCAAAATTGTATAGTGACCGTTTACTCGGGGGTGTCTGAGACGTGTGGGAGGGGTTTTTGTGACGCGACTCGCAATCATTTCACCAATGAGAGTAAGCTCAGAGGC
>JACEEZ010009345.1:153216-168216 GCA_016584305.1 Chionoecetes opilio | reverse complement strand
TAGTTTATCAGTCGGATACGAGCGCTCCAGCGGTTTGATTTCACGCTCGCTGGCTCGCCGGGGCGCCGAAACCCTTGGCTCCATCCTTGAAGCCTCCACCTGGTGCCCGACTGCCTGAAAAATGAGTCACCAAGTTCCGAGAAATGCAGTTGAGGCTCTCTGGTTTGAGGATCCTAATCATGACATTGACTGGCATCCCCAGGTGATTGGGTTCCAGAGTCGTGAAGATAATCTTACTTCCCGCAAAGAAGTGCCTCAGCACCGTATTTACTTTGGCAACTAAAAAAAAGTTAATTCATGGTTAATAGCGAAGGAAGAGAAGCGAGCCACTCCGTCTGGCGGGCCATTAGTTTCCTGTTATAAGTTGGGTTTGAAAGTTGTCCCTCGTCGCTCGCCGCCAGTGTGTCAATAGAAAAATAAACGTTAAAACAAAAGTAATTGCAAAACATTGAGGAAAGGAATCATATTCAGATCTTGCCAATGGTACAGAAAAGACTTGAACGAAGTCACTGGAATGTGTGTGGCTGAGCAGAAGGAACTGCGAAATTGGTTTGCTGGAAAAAGTTGAAAATAAATCCTAACTTGTAAGAACTTTCTCCTCCACTCAGCGAACATTTGAACTTGGTTCTGACATTTTTTACACAAGATCTAAGCGATCTTTTAAGCACTGTGACGAGGTTTTCATTTGCCAGGTTGCGGTTATTCGTGGTTTCTAAACCCTGCTTTTCTTGGCACATTCCCCCCCCCCCCCCCGCGCCTCGCTGAAACACTGCACCTCCGTCAAGATGGAGAGAGCACGCGCCTCCCTCCCCTTCCCTCTGCCTCACACCCAGGTATTAATCGTAAGCTTTCATATTTCCCCACATAATTCCGCTCCGAAGGTTCCTTGCAAATGCCGCGAATTTACGAGGCCGGGCCAGGCTTGCATAAGTGATGACTGGCATAATAAACACACGCCTACGGTAAACGCTGCACCGGACCGCCACCACCGCCACCGCCACGCCTAAAGCCACTGGGTCCTCGCACACCCCTTCCCTCACTGACACATAATCCTCTTAAATTCAGTGACTGAGTAGCCACACACATAACTGTAATACATAACCCTCAACTCCAGAACATAATCAGAAGTAATAACCCATGTGCCCTGCAGCTCTCATATACTACTGTAGACACTTTATGAACGCTCACAAGACACTGAAACCTTAAAACTACAGATAAAAACAGTGAATGGAAGACTTCAATCACCCTCTGTGCTCTTCAAGGCGCTGTTGGGTGACCTTGAACGCTAGAACACCCGCCAGCAGGAGAACATGGTGTCATTCTAAGCTTTACATCATCAGTCTTCGGGTCAGCCTGAAGCAGACATTCTCGTTTTCTTTTTGGCGGATATGTTTGGGACGGTGCGGGAGGGGTGCGAGGAGGGGTCGGGGTGGTGGGGAGGAATCTGGCCTCATAGAGATGATGCTGCCAACGCCACAGATAAACATATCTCCAACAGGTCCTCCCTGAACCGTCACTCCAGCGTTTAGGACCATACTGGAGTGATGGACGAGTGGGAGAGGAGGATGGACGCCGCTCACAATATCATATTTTACTTTGTGTTTTGAATATAATGTCATGTGAGTTTTAATTGCGGCATTGACAACTCTTTTCATAACCCTTGTGACATTACCCCACAGTCGTGACTTAGGTGAGAGGACTGTAGTTGACCTTTTGGCTTTACAGTTGCTTTCATTGGTGGGAAAAAGGTTCAATTACTCAATTACATGTTAGGAAAAACTATGCACCGACGTAAATAATTACTTATGTCACAAATTCATATAATATCTCGTGTTCTATTTTGGCGTTCATGCCTGACCTGTCGTTCTTTTTTTCTATTGTTTTTTCCTCGTTGCGACCAGAGCAACACGGCATTTTTGTTAAGGCAATATGCTGTCTCTCCAATTACATGCAAAAAATTTAAGCTTCAAATTCGAAGATATGATACAACTAGATATATCAAAAAGGTTTCCTACTAATTATTATCTTACTCTAAAAGAAACCGTGGGTCATTTTTTCCCCGGAACAAATAAACATCAAAGAGAGAAATAAAATGCATGCCAATTGCCCGGTGATCTCCCTTGACTCAATACAAAACTTAACTCGCCTCAGATAACAAGATAGACTTAATGACACTTTGAAAATTATTTGATAGCCGATGACATAAATTTCGCTATGATGCATTTCCACCTCCCTCCCCCTACATGCACACAACCACCACTTAACCCTTCACACCCCAGATCTTTCCTTTGCTATAAAAAATCGTCTGTTGTTAGCCATAAAATTACGAAAACGAACTGAATATACCAAATTAGTTAGTCGACAAGGATACTAAACAGGTCATATCTATAAAAACATTGCTTATATTCACTAAAAATCGTCTAATGGTACCCAAATTACAATGGAAATTACGTTGTGGGCTTCAAAGGGTTAAGGCTCCTTATCGTTCACAACTCCCATTACGCTTTTGTTATGAGGAGAGGATCGAAACAACACTACAATTCACACCCTGAGAAAGGCAGAAAAGCGTGAGACTGAGTGGCAGGAGTCGTGTGTTTCTCCGTATAGTGTTTGGTGTCCCCGTTAAAAAGACTGACACTGTGACCTGCGTAGGGACGGAGGGGCGTGTTGGGACCGAGGAGAATCCGTCTTGTTAAAGGTCACCATTCCTCACGCCGAAAGCGGGTGTCCATTGTGCGGAGTGGTGGTGGTGTTGGTGGTAGTGTTAGTGGCGGTGGTGGTGGTGGTGGTAGTGGTGGTGGTGGTGGTGTTAGTGGTGGTGTGGTAGTGGTGTTAGGGGTAGTGGTAGTGGTGGTTGTGGCAGTGGTAGTGGTGGTGGTGTTAGAGGTGGTGGTGTTAGTGGTAGTGGTAATGGTGGTGTTGGTAATAATATGAAAATCATGAGGAAGGTTGTTGTGGTGGAGGTGTAACTGTTGATCTCTAGTGTACCTTATAATGTGCATTTGCTCATTGAGAAACAAACAGTCAGTTATAAAGAAAGACTGACGAGTGTGCGATCCGATTACCGCGTCATTACTGGCCAATACTGAACGCTAGTCAGTGGCAACACATCAAGAAAGGCAGAATACAAAACATAACACCCAAAGCCAATCAAACATTACGGTAATTACTCCCAACACTTCCAAATATTTCACAATGAACAAAATAACTTTCCACACGAAAATAATGCGTACTACAAGTCAGCAAAGTAAATAAACAAAAGCCCTTAATACAATAAAATAAAACAGAGATATAAAACGAAGGAAACTGCAGCGAAGACAGCATCACGATGGCAAACATGAGTGGCTTAGTGGCCATCCATCAGCGCCGCAGCATCAGGAAACCACTTTGGCGACCAGCGTGGTGGCGGCGGGGAAGGGGGAGAGGGGGTTGGGTGGTCTTGGGGTAGGGGAAGAGGGGGTTGGGTGGTCTTGGGGTAGGGGAAGAGGGGGTTGGGTGGTCTTGGGGTAGGGGGGGGGACGTAGAGCCCACACGGGACCCTGCACAGAAGTCCTTCACCGCGGAAGATTATCGAGCAGCTTTTGTGATGCAAGAGTGACTTAAGAGACTAGTGGGGAGCGTCCTTTGATTGGATAGGAGCGGCGGATGGCTTGAGGGGCAGCAGAGGACGCGACAAGGAGGAGGAAGGGAAATGAGGTGAAGAGAAGAGCGGGGAGAGGAGGATTGGGAGAGGAAATGACTGAGGGAAGAGCAAGAGTAACGGCCTCATGGAGATGGAAAAAGGTGGTGGTGGGATGAAAGTGGGAAAAGGAGAAAAGGAAGGGTGAGATAGGACAAAGAGAAGACCAAAAAATGGCTTCCACGGACATTTAAGAGGCATTCGTTCTATCGAGAAGTTCTGAGGAAGCGCCTTGGTTTTTAGAACGAATTTAACTATTTTTCATTATTTATGTCTGTCTGAAACTTTCCCAGACAATGCGACCCGTCACCATCACAAAGAACATAATGAATAAAAAATAAAAAATATTTAATAAACTATACAACATGTGGCGGGTCGTTTTCTGCGTGTATTATGAACGACATTAAACGTGTTGGGGAAGGAACTTGTTATGTATTAAAAGTAAAACAACTAAAAAATAAAATAGAGCTGAATAAACAAGTTCTTCCCTTTGTTCACCCCGGGCAAAAAGATAGAAAAGAGAAATTAAAATCATATCCTGACAGCACCTTACTCTCTCTCCTAACAACAAAGTAAATTTTCTTTATAAAAACATCATAAGTTCTTTCTTCTAGTTTGATGTTCGACATAAATCATTCCCCGCTGAGGTATTCAGTATGACCGAGCCGCCGAGGTCCTTAAATATAGAACGAAGCATGGCTGTCACTCTCCGTTGCTGAAAGAATAATAAAAGCGCTCAGGGTTACAAATCAACTGAAAGAGGCAGGAGAGAGGAGTGTTACAGGGAGTGTCGGGGCAGGAGCCTTGGAAGCCGCCCTATCTTACCACCCGATCACGCGTCCATAAATAAGACTGACGCGAAGCACATTATTTGACCTGTGTGTCACTGGTAAGAGACTTCATACCAATGAGGCTTTACACACAAACAAACACACACACAAACACTCTCTCTCTCTCTCTCTCTCTCTCTCTCTCTCTCTCTCTCTCTCTCTCTCTCTCTCTCTCTCTCTCTCTCTCTCTCTCTCTCTCTCTTCTCTCTTTTTTTCTCTCTCTCTCTCTCTCTCTCTCTCTCTCTCTCTCTCTCTCTCTCTCTCTCTCTTTTTCTCTCTCTCTCTCTCTCTCTCTCTCTCTCTCTCCTCTCTTCTCTTCTCTCTCTCTCTCTCCTCTCTCCTCTCTCTCTCTCTCTCTCTCTCTCTCTCTCTCTCTCTCTCTCAACGATGAAGCGATACGATGACGACGAGAAGGGGAAGAAGCTGGTGAGCGTTCAGGAGGAAGTTAATGTTTTGTGGAGAAGAAGGACGCGGTCTGGTGCAGGTTGGCAGCGGTGTGGCAAGGTTGAGGGGGAAGGCTGAAGTGCAAGAGGCGGAGGAAGTGGAGGTTCTAAGGAGTTTTAGATGGATGGAAAAAGTCTTTTTCATTAATGCCACAGAGGGAGAAATAAGGAAAGTCTGTTCTCATAATGGGAATGGCTCCTAATGGCTGAAGGAAAATGTACTTGTTTTGAGCCTCGCTGGAAATAATGGCCTTGTAAACCAGTCACCCGGTAATGCTCCTGCCATTGTTGTTAGTTATTTGTTGGTTGGAGCTGAATGGTTAATTTTACTATAAAGAAGATTGAAAACAGTATTTGGAGTTGCCTTTGTCTACCATTTCTATTTAGGATGTTCTTCTAGTGACCCCAAATGCACCATGAGCGCGCCTCCATCACGCCCTTGCTCCCTTCCCCCGCAGGTCTGACCAAGGACTACTACGAGGACAGCTTCTATTACGAGTACGAGGAGGAGGAGCCGCCCAGCTTCCAGGCGCGCCCCCAGACCTTCACGGTGGAAGTGGGCCAGTCCGTCATCATCCCCTGTGACGTGGATAACCTGGGTCAGTTGGTAAATCTCATGTAGAGCTAAATTTGATTTCATGTAAAAAAAAAAAAAAAAAAAAAAAATAATCACGCTCATGATTCTTGATGTCTGAGGACTGACTAATGGCTAATCTCTTTATAGGCAACAACAAGTTAATCATTAAGAAATTTGCGGCTCACGGGGGCAAGGAGAGGCTGCTGGCAGTGGGAGACGAGAAGGTAACGAGGGACAGAAGAATCACCATCGAGAGAGCGCGCCTTGTCATCTCCCACGCCCGGCCGCGCGACGCCGGCACCTTCCTTTGCTTCTTCGACATCGACCCGCCTGTGCAGCTCAAGCACACCCTCGACGTGCAGTTCGCGCCCTCCATCAGGTCCCTCGCGCCCCCAGAGCAGCACGTTCCTAAAGGATCCGTCGTCACCTTGGAATGCCGTGCGCAGGGAAACCCGGAACCCATAATTAGGTGGTCCCGGCAGGAGGGGCCGCTGCCCTCTGGCCTCCGCAGCGAACAGGTATGTGAGCAGTCAGTGCCTCGCCAGGCCATAAAGTCAATTATACACTCCGGTAGCTTCGTCACTCTCGACGCCACACTTGTCACCACTGTCTGTCTTCATCCCAGCGCGGCTCATACTCTAATAGACATACAAAATGTTCGCTCACTATATATTGTCCTTGCACAACAAATTTTATCCTTGAAGCGACCATTTAGGTATTGTTCATGTGTCGCACAAACATCCATGACAGTCAACAACCCGATGGTTGCGGAGTGTCCTGGATGTGAATTAACAATCGCAAGCTTGACTCATAATGTTGCAACAAACTTTGACTCATTATTCTACGAGACACGTGGTCCTCAGTGTGTTACTTGACCTTGGCTTTGCTGTAATATCTTGGCGCATTACCACACCAGCACAGACTCTGCCCGCCAGGTAACAAACAGACCCTTCACGTTACCATGACTGAGGAGGAACATATATCTCGGGAGTTAATGTGTGGCCGCTACAACGGTCCTAAGCACTTATATCTACCACAGAGCCATGCCTCAGCACACACTCCCCAAATACTGATGAATTCTTTGCTTTAGGATGGAGGGCGGCGGTATCACAATAATGCCCAGTCACCCTCGAGATTATTAAAGCAGCACTCCGTCACGGGCACGGGCGGCGGGGCGTGACGGTACAGTCTGGCACCAACTAACAGCCCGCGGTCAAAGTGATGGACCAAAATTATTAAATCGGATATTGTTCACATGGGAACTGGCGGAAAACGTATTTTGTTTGTAACATTTCTGTTGGTGGAAACTGTGCAGGGTTTTGCCATATATCAGTGACACAGTGGCCTCCCTCCCTCTCTCATAGTCATTACAATGGACAACATATTCCACCTGCCTGGGAAACATGTGACACTCCTTTGTCCTGCCTGACACTGACTATTGCCTTAGTCAGCCCTTGACTGATAACATGGCGCCGCGTCCCACACAGGGACACAGCCTGACCCTGGAGGGCGTGGACAGGCATGTGGAGGGCACGTACCTGTGCACGGCGGACAACGGCATCGGCGAGTCGGCCTCTGCGGCGATGACCATCACGGTGGAGTACCCGCCGGAGATCACCACGGAGAAGGTACGTGTTCCGCCGCTACCTGACGGAGGGAGAGACTCAATTTTAGGAGTGGTCGATGGATTCGTAAACTTTTCCTTTATATTAAAGGGCACATAAAAAAACCAAAGTAAATAAAACAACAAAAGCGGTACTGCGCTTTGCTCTCAAAAGAAAAAGAAAAGTTAGTGAAAGTCTGAAAAAAGCAGGATAGGAAATAGGAATAGTACGTTCGGTTTAAAAATTTACCAGTAAAAATAGTGAACTTTAGCAACAGTATGATAATACGGAGGGAAAATGTATCCCCGTCCCTCCCATTACTTTAACATTCATCGAATGGGAACATGAGAACCATTTTTGCCTTGCAACCCAAAAGTTTGAAGTGAAGAATAACGAATAACTGCAATGAATAAAGTCAATGATTTACCCAAATACACATGAGTCATCACTAGTATAGATGACTTCGGTTAGGCTTACATAATAAGCTCAAAGCGATTCTTAAGAATTGATAGTATGTATTTGTTTTCTCAATAGTTGTCGAGAGTGTGTCCCCTTTGTATAAAAATACTGTGAAATACGTAATAATTAACTTCTCCCGCTGTTTCATAAAACATGATGCACCCTATTACTACATGAATGAGGGACTACAATACAAATGAAGCTGACGGTGTGTGTGTGTGTGTGTGTGTGTGTGTGTGTGTGTGTGTGTGTGTGTGTGTGTGTGTGTGTGTGTGTGTGTGTGTGTGTGTGTGTGTGTGTGTGTGTGTGTGTGTGTGTGTGTGTGTGTGTGTGTGTGTGTGTGTGTGTGTGTGTGTGTGTGTGTGTGTGTGTGTGTCTGTGTCGGGGGGCAGGCGGTGGTGCGTACGGGCGAGGGGGACCACGTGGAGCTGGTGTGTCTGGTGCACGGGAGGCCGGAGCCCGAGGTGACCTGGACGCGGGACGGACATCAGCTGCCCGACACTGACATGGACACCAAGCTGTACCTGCCGGACCAGCGCGGCGAGGAGTATGACAACCACCTCAGCCAGATTCACGTCGCTCACCGCCACACCCTGACCATTAGGAACGTCACGGAAAAGGATTTCGGGGCCTACATGTGCATTGCCGAGAACAGACACGGCCAGAAGGACGCCACTATACAAATGACAGGTACGACAGGTGCCTAACTGACTAGCATTAATTATCTCGTTCTGAACAATTAAGTAGAAATTTATCAGCAAGCAACACGTTATCGTGTTTTTTTTTTTATTTCATTGCGAGCTGCGTCCATCACTACCCGTGCTTTCTGAACTGATTCCTTTTTTTTAGTTTTTTTTTTCCAACTTGGCCCCTCCCCTCCCCCTCCAGGTCTGCCCAAGCGCCCCGTCATCACCAGCAGCCCCATAGGTGGAGAGAGTAACTCCTATACCCTCACCTGGGAGACCGAGAGCTACTATCCAATCACCGAGTTCCTCATCAAGTACCGCAAAGCCCACCTGGGGGGCTGGCCGGTGAGTCCGCGGCAATCAACAGTGTATAGACCTTTGTACCCACAACCTTTTATATAATGGTTCATGAATATTGAACAGGATTGATCCCCATACACCAATCTCTTTACAATACTGGCCTGCACGTGAACCTACCCTTGTTTGCCTCCTCAGGCCTGCAGTAAACAGACAATAATCCTGTACTGTCTCCTCAATCCCCCGCGTCTGTCCCCGGGACACGTTATCCCGCGCGGTCATATAATTATCAATGGAGCAAACTAATTGGCTCCTTCCGCAGGCTAACCACACCATGGTGATGGCGGGGTCGTGGGAGAACGTGTCACAGAAGGTTAGGCCCGTGCAGGTGCGGGAAGGCGCGCGGCACGCCATGACCCACGCCCTGCGGCGTCTGGAGGTGGCCACCGACTACCTCACCGTCATCAGGGTCAGGAACAAGTACGGATGGTCGGCAGAGTCGGAACACTTCTCCTTTTCTACCAAGAAAGGTGAGCCCGGGGCCGTGAACTGGAGAGGCTGGTGGATGATCGTAAATAATGGTAAGAATTGTTCCGTATCATTTTTTGCGATCTCTAAAATCTTGACAGTACTTTAGTGGCAGCAAGTGGTAAGGTGTTGCTGACCAGGTGATGTGTTCTGCGTTTCAGCGATGGCGGTGCTGCAGTCGACGAGCAGCAGCAGCGGTCAGCAGGCAGCCAGCGTGTCGCTGCTGCTCCTGCTGGTGGCTTTATTTTCCCTCACCATGATGTAGGTCGCGTAGCTTCAAAACAAAACTGGACCATGTAAATGGTCGTCGTAGTTTAACCCCGAACCTCCTGACCTCTTGCTACATTAGTAAAAAAAAAAAAAAGGTTCTGAAAACAAATTTACCATCATATACTCTATGAACCAAAACAATGCAGGAGCAACGCCTGAATTACACCTTTACAATAAGTGTGAAAACAATGTTGACGTATGGATATGAAGAAACATTTGATACAGAGACATTACTTGAGAAGTTTATGGAAATTGTTCGGTATCTTTATTGTATCAATTTAACGAAAAGCTTTCTCTGTCTCAGTCCACGTAGTGCCTGACCCGGGAGGCACTGCCAGTCCATTATGATATATTCATGACGTGTATGTTCATATTTTCGACAATATTTTCATATATGTGTAGAATTACCTCCAAAGTTAGGTGTAGTGATGATCCATAGTGATAATGCGACGTAGTGTAAACAGAACTGTATTCTAGCGATCATGAAAAAATAACATAAAAGGCGGCAGGTGGTAGAAACTTCCTGAAAACATCCAACAGAAGGAAGAAGCAGATCAGTGCTGCTGTGGCAGAGAATTTCATGCTGAACAAATGCTTCCGGGGTTACGACTTAAGTCAAAGGATTAGGTTTTAGTGGACTGTCCGGAGCACGACAAACACGTAGTCCAGACAGACTCCCCAGCGCTTGCCCTTGAGACAAATTAAGGGTCAAGAACCATTGAAGGATCTTACGACTGGAACTGCATCTCACAAGTGGAACGCTCGGTTGTCGTTGGCAACGCTATGGATCCAAAAACAACACAAAATTATGCCCTTGTGTTCCTGTGGCAATACAAGATCGCAATGTCAGCTTCGGGAATCACAACACCCGAAGCATCCAGTGACACTTAGTTTAGCGGAATTCCAAGGATCCAGTGGTGATGTAGTGGTTCAGCGGCACTTGAGGGACCCCACACTGGGTGACAGGGTACAACTGCCTCCACCATCTCAAGATTCCAGTGACACCTGAGGTCAAAAGAAACTTCAGGGCCCTTATGGTATCCCAGGGACCCAAGAGCCCTTCAGGACATTTGTAGCGCCCTGGAGACTCAGGGGGGGATACTTCAGCCCTTTGTGGCGCCCTAAGGACACGCGGAACTTCAAGGCCTTCGTAGCGTCCCAGAAAACAATGGACACTTCAAGTCTTTGCGATGCCCTTGGAACCTCGGGATACTCAGAAGATTTGTGGGGCCCTAAGGATCCAAGGACACTTCAAGGTCGTTGTGGCGTCCAGGGAACCACTGGATACTTCAAGACCTTTGTTGCATTCCAGGAACCCAAAGACATTTCAGGCCCTTTGTTACGTCCTGAGAACCCGGGTTATTTCAATGTTTTTATGGGTCCTTGAGGATCCAGGGAAGCTTCAGGGCCTTTGTGGCACCCTGGAGACCCAGGGCCATTTCAATCTACTTCGTGTGCCATCTGAGTGGTTGGTGGATGACAATACCAGCGTGACATATATTGCAGTTTAATATTTATCATTATTAATTTGCAACTTTATTTTAGTGCAAACTGCAATGTTGAATGTTTGATAAAAAATATTGTACAGTATCCAAGATGTAGGTAGCTATTTTTGTCAGTCATTAGCCTTAAAGTGGTCAGTGGAAGACTTCTCTACCAAAAACAAAAACAAAACCAGAGGAAATATTCTCAGTTAAATGGTGTTTCAAGATTTGTGAGGCCTCAATTTGCCTTCCTGGAATGTGCACTTGTGATGGGAATCTTCGAGCCTTGTTGCCGCCGCCCTCTGTCGTGTGGCGGGCAGGCGCGTGTGGCGTCTGTGGCCGCTACAGACAGGTAAACAGGCAGACTGCCTGGAAAGGTATGAATCTGTCCCATGGATATTATGTTTAATCAAGACCATATATGACATGCCTGTTGATTGATGACACTTACATCTTCCATTGGTGATTTATTTAATTTGTTTGATGCTCTAAAACAGAATACGTGTTTGTCATTTTACGTATACATGTGGATGTTGTATTTTTTAAGTATGCATATGTCATTCTGCATGTATGTACACGAATGCACATCCACGACATATATTAAGGTCTGTCTATGATGCCAAAATGTTAATTAAATAGAGTGACTACCACCACCACCACACCCACAATCCTTTTGAGCTTAGCACTGAATGAACTTATTTTATGGGTGATTTAAAAGATGGAAAATATACTTTATTCGTTGTAACATGCACAAAGTTATTACGATCTAAAAAATGAATAAACTGTTTTTTCTTGTTAACTGTACGGTGTATTTGCAATACTATTTTTTCTTTCTTTTTCTAATTGTGTATATTCATAGAAAAGAAGTAAAACAGTGGAAAGCAAAGAAACAAACAGCACTGAGTGTAATCTTTTGTATAGTGTTGATACATGTCCTGCACGTGTTGTGGAGAGTCTGACACGAAGACTCGACAAGCAATTCCTTCCCTCACGCGGCACACTTCCAAAACAAAAACTTTTTTCGGCGCACTTTTTGAACAGGTTGTCTTTGCATAGCCTAAAACAGCCCCCCCCTCCACCCACCTTTATCCCAGAATATTTTCCTAGCACGGCCTCTCTCGTGTTGCAACAGCGCCACATGAAGGGCCATTCCTCGACAGTCTGGATCTGTATTTGCCCACGCCTGCACCTCACCTTTGATATCCTGTTCCTCGCTACATCAAGTTCAATTCAAAGTCCCAAAATTTATCTTGAAATATTGTGAATAGCACTTACCTAACCTCTTGTTAGTGATGGCCATAGCAATGAAGAAAATCAGTACAATAAGTATTATTATTATTATTGTTATTATTACTATTATTATTATCGCGATTGTTGCTATCATAATTTTTTTATCAGTCTAGTCATGCAGTCATTTGTCTTTTTTCTTAATTTTCTTTACAGTGCAATAAGTGGGTTGTCCGCTACACTGTGTTATCCGGGGGTTTCGTGTCAATAAGGCCTTAATATGTAAGTGTTTCCGCACCGCCCTCACCCGCCCTCGGCCGCGCGTGGCGGGGCTGCCATCGGTAGGCGCCCAGCCAGTAACGGGCCCGGAAAAGAGGGGGTGAGGGCTTCCCGCTGACCCACCTTCCGGGAGGCGCTGGGGAGAACATTTTTTATATCTCGCGTGTCCTGAGAACAGCTGATTTTAACGTAAGTGTGAATGTCTGTGTATTGTAAATAAATGTTCTTTCTAAATCACTGGACGTTTTTTTCTCTTTCTCTTTTTTTTTCTAGACTTCATTTCAATGTTTTCTTTTCATCCACCGATATTCTGACTTTTGTAATAGATATAATAAAATAGATATTCACTCACCGCCACTCTCACGCGCGCTGAGAACGTCTTTACTATTATGATGGCAAGGAGATTTACGCGGCTTAAGGTGAGCAAGCCTTCAGATAATCAAGATAAAACGACCCTTAAGACCATCCGGCGCTCGGTGTGAAGACTCAATACGGCGAGTGAATGAGCCTCAACAGGTGTCCGTCAGGTAAGTAGTTCCAGTCGGTGTGGGGAAAGTGCGGCCGACAGGTATTACGAGCGCCAAGGGGGTCTTACTGATAACGGTGGTACTTTATTAAGTTATCAGGTGATGCGTTATTCACCTTAAATTATGAGTTATTTATTACTACTTTGTTATTATCGTTATTGTTTCAAATCTACTAATGTGTTACTTTCAAATAAGGAGGCGTAAATGAGGTTCCGTGGTGCAGTCCTTCCCGGTGCGTGTGGCGTCGGGAGCGGCGGCATATCAGCGGGTGGACGGAGATTGGCACAGAGGGAGGCACGAGGGGCGTCCTGTGCGATAATTGGCTGGTGAGGGAACCACGGTCTTGAGTGAGGGTAGAAGGATTGGCACAGCTTTATTCAACAAATCATCAACAATTACACCATTCACATCATTATGCCGCCATTTGCAACCACACGTCCAATTAATCCTTCATATAAAATATTTAGAAATAGTCGTCATGGGAATCGGCATGCCCTGAGACAGGCCATTTGCCTGCTAATAAATAAGCCCAGGAAGCACATGCATGTGTGTGCTACGACCTCTAAACTCTTTCCGGGAGGGGTAATATCGGGCTATCGCGTGTCCAACGCATAGCCTGTGTAGTCAGATTGAATGCATTTCCACTTGCTGTTCAACAAGACGGCAGTTTAGGCCCCACTCAAGGTGGATTCCACTTTCAGCATAGGTTGTTACTGTCCCCCTTGAGAAAGGGGATGGAGATTGTGTGGTTCCAGCATTATCAAAGATCAGTCACTATGAGCACCAAGCTCTTTCCTGGAGGGTAATAGCTGGCGATCGCGAGTCCACTTCGCGAGGTTTACGCAAACAAACACACAGACAGTCACACAGACACACACTCATACACACAAAGAACAATTCTCGCCGGAATTCATCACCTCTCCAACATGTGTGTACGTGTATGGGGAGTTTTCAAAGCTAAGCCGCCAGATGTCTCTCGCGCATCTCAGATCCACTGCCCTTTGAGCGTGAATGATCTATCATTTACCGTAAATTCCCTGTACTTTTTCTGGACATATCAGAATTACCCTTCAATACAACAACTGAAACAGTTCTTAATAAAAAATGTAGTTTATCATTTTATTTGTCTGCACTTGGTGAAAATATTGGCAAAACAATTGAATACTTGAAAACTCAATCTTTAAAAATCGTCCTTTCATGAAAAAACGCAAGTTCAAGCAGAATGAGGCTTCAGGAAATATCTACTTGAATGTAAGCATTCACTGAGTACCTATTTTGGGTGCACTGTATATGTCTCTCTTACGACGAACATTTAACCAAAACAGAGTGTGGCGTTCAGCATCTCCACAGAAACCATCCCGCTGGCAGGATCTGCTATCACCCACTTTCCTGTTGACACCACACGGAGAGGGACAGCTCAGCACCGCCGCTCCCTTACCTCACGGCTCATATCTCTGATACTCCTAACTTTTCAATACCAGAGCCTGTCATCCTAACTATCATCATCCGCTTATCTCATCACACTCTCTATCCTCTACTGGAATATTCGTGGCATCCGCTCCCACATACCGTTTCCCACATAAAGGAGACTTTGTCTCCTTATTTCGTGCTTTGACTGTGACTTTGTGTTGTGTTGGGACGGAGCGGAGTGGCGCGTGTAGTTACGTGACAGACGTGCAGTCACTATTGTACTGTGGGTAGTAGTAGTTGGGGTAATAAAGCCGTGCACAGCAGTAAATGTCTCCTTGCAGTCCTTCCCGTCTCCTCCATAGCCCTGAGCCGTTAGTGTGTGACGAAGTTTGAGAGGGATGGGTTGCCCCCCCCCCGCCCTTTCTTCGTTACAATAGGATAAACCAGAGGACATAGGGTATTCAGAGGGAAGGGTTGATTGATTGATTCAGAGGGAAGGACATTGAGGTGGAGGGGGCGGCGGAGCTCTCGCATGTAAACAAACGCTTTCAACTGTCTTCCATCTCGGACTGTTGTCGAGGTGCCAAGCACTTAAAATTACTTCTTGGTTAAATGTTCGTCGCAAGACAGACAGACACACCTAAAATAGGTACTCAGTGAATGCTTACATACAAGTAGATATTTCCTGAAGCCTCATTCT
>JACEEZ010009345.1:138216-145716 GCA_016584305.1 Chionoecetes opilio | reverse complement strand
TGGAGGGCCGATGGAGGGCTTCCCGTTCAATGGAGGTAAAGCAGGGCAGGGAGGTAGCTTAGGAAACATGGGGAGAAGGAGAAAAGGGAGGAAGCAAGGAGAGACGGAGAAAGGAGAAAGGAGGAGAAGGAGGAGAAGGAGGAGAAAAGGGAGGAAGCAAGGAGAGACGGAAAAAGAAGGAAACATGGGGAGGAGGAGGAGGAAAGGGAGGAAATAAGAAGACACGAATAAAGGAGGAGGAAACATGGGGAGAAGGAGGAGAAAAGGGAGGAAGCAAGGAGGCATGGAGAAAGGAGGAGGAAACATGAGGAGAAGGAGGAAAAAAGGAAGGAAGGTACGATTGGAAGGAAGCAAGGAGACACGGATAAAGGAGGAAACATGGGGAGAAGGGGGAAGGGGAGGAAGGTATAAATGGAAGGAAGCAGGGAGGCACGGAGAAAGAAGGAGAAAGAAGGAAGAAGAGGAGGAAACCATTACCTATGAGGGGTTGGAAACAGTCAATTTGGGGAAAATACGGGAAACAGGGGTGAGAAAATAAGAGATTTAGGCTGAAAGGGAGGAAAATAGTTTCTTTTTTTTTCTTCTTTTGCTCATTTTTTTACGAAATCATTGCATGCTTTTAAAAGTCCTTGCGAGTCATGTGCTGAAAAAGTTAATTGAAACCACATTCATTTTGGGATTTTTTTCTTCGTCATCAAGGGGGGACGATGAATTTTGTGTTCTTCCTCTGTAAATGAATCGAATATCAAGTTTCTGCGAAAAAAATAAAATAGGGGATAATGTGCCTAATTTATCGTTTCCCTCTTTGAAAAGGAGAGTTACAATTTTTTTTTTTTTTTTTTTGCTGATTCCTTTCCTCCCTTCCTCACTTATCTTGTGCTCCCTTCCCTTCCCTTCCCTTCTGTTCCTTTCCCTTCCCTTCCCTTCTCTTCTCTTCTCTTCCCTTCCCCTTCCCTTCCCTTCCCTTCCCTTCCCTTCCCTTTCTTTCCCTTCCCTTCCCTTCCCTTCCCTTCCCTTCCCTTCCCTTCCCTTCCCTTCCCTTCCCTTCCCTCTCCCTTCCCTTCCCCTCTCCCTCCTCCCTTTCTTCCCCCCCTCCCGACCGACACTCCATACCTACGGCTTGAAGGCAGGGGCGATAGCGTCAGGGTTTTTTGTAATGATGAGAAAATTATATTGTAATTCCCATAACTTTTGTCTCCCCTCTTTTCACCTAAACACAGACACACACACACACACACACACACACACACACACACACACACACACACACACACACACACACACACACACACACACACACACAGTCTAAATAGAGGGTTTAAAAAAGGGATTGTATTATAGTCATCGAGAGAGAGAGAGAGAGAGAGAGAGAGAGAGAGAGAGAGAGAGAGAGAGAGAGAGAGAGAGAGAGAGAGAGAAGAGAGAGAGAGGAGAGAGAGAATGAGAGAGGAGGAGAGAGAGGAGAGAGAGCGAGCGGAGAGAGAGAGAGAGAGAGAGAGAGAGAGGAGAGAGAGAAGAGAAGAGAGAGAGAGAGAAGAGAGGAGAGAGAGAGAGAGGAGAGAGAGAGAGAGAGAGAGAGAGAGAGAGAGAGAGAAGAGAGAGAGGAGAGAGAGAGAGAGAGAGAGAGGAGAGAGAGAGAGAGAGAGAGAGAGAGAGAGAGAGAGAGAGAGAGAGAGAGAGAGAGAGAGAGAGATATGAAAGAAAAAAATTGTGTCTCATAATACCAAGTCAAATTACTACTTTGACGACCTATACAGATATGAATAATTTCAATCACCCACGTTGACTTTTTTTCTGCTTCGTTATAAAACATTTGAATGAGAAGACAATAAAAATTACATAGAACAAACACCACAATCATCACCACTACTAATAACAGCAATAGAGACCACCACCTCCACCACCAGTCCACCACCACCACTACTACTACTACTACTACTACTACTACTACTACTACTACTACTACTACTACTACTACTACTACTACTTGTACTAAAATTATGACAATAGATTACAAGAAAAGTAGGAATATGTATTATAGACAAACAGGCACGTTGTTGTAATTCTCTTTGTGTTGGTTAATTTGTATGTCTGTCTATTTGGCCTCATCAATTTTCAGGGTAATTTGTGGATCGCGTAGAATGTTTATGTTTCCAGGGCAATGATTCACACGATAGTTATTGACTCATGGTAATACACACGATTTAATGGGTTAAGGCAGTGCATTATCTTAAATCAGAGACAAAATTAATGAACGATACAAATTAAGGGAATGAAAACCTATCAAAGCTAATAATAGCAAAAATAAAACCAGTCTAAATATATACTCAGTATTATCACAACACCAGCGGTCCAGCATGGATATAAGTTTAATGACGTAATCTTTCTTCCTCTTCATGATTAACTCTAAATTAAGAACAACCGCATGCTTAATTTTCCTAATTTTGTTTTGTTTTCACGTTCGGTTTCATATCACACGAGTATAACTTTAGGAACATGGAAAGGTGAGGCTTGCACGATGGCTCTGAATGTCGAAGTTCATGCCTTTGTTGCCGTCCAGATACTGATTCATTGATGCGTTACTGTAAAGAATTGATGCACGCTACAATATGAAGTAACAAATATCACGACAAAAGGGAGGTTCATAAAAGAAGCCACGTCTGTCTGTCTGCCGTGTTCAACATGGTGAGGGATTACCTGAGCTGTTTCCTTGGGACCAACACCCTTGTACGTAGCAGTCTCTGAAACACAAGACCTGTAATACAAGGCCCACTGCAACCTGTTGATCGAAGAATAGACGAAATTTGATGATTTTAGTCTTTGCCGGAATGAATGTGGCGTCATGATTCCCTGTTTAACGGAGGAACTATACACAAAACGGAATCTGAGTCCACTGGATGACGTTGATGATGACAGTGATGACGGTGATAATATTGATTTCTAAATGCCACCTATGCTATGGAACTAAAATTGATGTACGCGTTATCAATGGAACTTCATACATAAATAAAACAAATAAAAAGATTGTATTCGCCTGATAAATAAACAAATATGTGGTAGTGCAACATTTCACATGAGTAACTCAACATTTTTTTCTTCTCGTAACACTTTCATTGATGTAGTAAATATTAAACGAATTCGTCGAAACCAAATTTGTTTATACCTTTTTTACGCAATACAATGGAAACATTCGATATTACAACATTTACGTGCGGAATGTGTGTAACCTGACTGGCGAATAAATGTAGTAACAGGCAACACGGGTACAGTGATGACGGTCAAGTGTACGCGAATCATGCGAGTAACAGTCACAGTGATACACTCTTCACACGCCTGCGAGTCATGTCCTAGCCTGGATGTCCCCGCAATACCACACAGGCACCGGGAGTGTTGAATAGACGCGACCAACACTATGAGCAACACTGCAGCATCCGGCGTGTAATTATGTACTGGGGTAAGAGCGCGTGTGTTTTATTTGCGTGTTTTACTTATATGTTCCGGGATGTTATGGGGAGATGTTATGCGGATGGGGATGTTATATGGGGATGTTAAGGGTGTGGGAGGCATTTCAGAGTGGGCTATTAAGCGATAAATAAGAGTACGCGTGTGTGCCTTTACGTGTGTGTTTGAGTTTTGTAATGTTCTGATAGCAATGATGTGTAGCCCAGGAGGATTTTACATGTTGTAGCAGTAGATAAAAGCGCCCAAACACACAAAAAAATCAGGAGTAAGTAGATGAAAGATGAATAAATAGATGAATCAGTGAATCAGAAACTCATTAAACAATTGGGAAAAGGATGAAAATTGAAATTAATGGGACCAGTCACTTTACTTGGCGGAACAACACATCTACATTAGTTGACTTTCCCTTTTGTACATTTAAGTGAAAAAAGAAAGGAAAACTAATGACCATAAAGTGTCCCGGCAACGCTCCACCACACGTCGATGGCCTTCCCATTACTCACAGGAATTTATGGTGCGTTTATCTTCGTCGCGTCCCCCATGGCAAGAGATAGGAGATGGGGAAAACAACTCATATTGTATGTACTCGTGGCAGATTTACTACTGGCTCACTGATTCAAACGCGATCGGGATTCCGGAAGTCCCGCCAGAAAAATATGGATCATGGTAAAACGTGGGAATAATCCATCTTTTAGCTCCCGAATTTTCCATCCATGGTTGTTCAGTGCATGGGTGGGTACTCGAGGCACGCACACACACGCACACACACACACACACACATACAGAGAGAGAGAGAGAGAGAGAGAGAGAGAGAGAGAGAGAGAGAGGAGAGAGAGAGAGATGAGAAGAGAGAGAGAGAGAGAGAGAGGAGAGAGAGAGGGGAGAGAGAAGAGAAGAGAAGAGGAGAGAGAGAGAGAGAGAGAGAGAGAGTGAAGGGAGACATGAGAGAGAGAGAGAGAGAGAGAGAGATAGAGACGAGAGGGAGAAGAGAGAGAGAGAGAGAGAGACGAAGAGACGAAAAGAGAGAGAGAGAGAGGATAGAGACGGATAGGAGAGAGGTGAGAGAGATGAGAGGAGAGAGAGAGAGAGAGAGAATGTGTGTGTACTGTGAGACAAAAATGTGCCCCCAGGTAATCCCAGACCCACGACACCCAAGCCAACCAATCATTGCACGGTATAGGTCGGTGTGTCTTATTTTCCCGCGGCACGAACGGTATCGCCTCCGCCGCCTGCTGTGTATAAATCCTGATCCATGCCATCCAACACCCCGCACTTCATCTTCGTGGATGTGTGTCATGTATTCCATAAGGCTTGATTACATACTGGCAGACACTCTCCCTCCCCCCTTCCTTGCCGCCTTCGTTCTTGTTTTGTTTTTATTTCGATATCTCGGCGGAGCGTCTGTGAGTCTCCCTCTGTCTGGGCCACATGGGAGAGAGGGAGGATGAGGCGAGGAGGGAGGGAGGGAGGAAAAAAATAAAGAGGGACGAAGCGATGAAGGGGAAAGCTCTTATGTTTCCCCTTCCTTCCTACACAACACGCAACCCACCATGTCCCAAATTATAGTAATTAGGCCTATTTCCGAAACAGCCCTTAGGGAAAGCAAACTGAATATTATGGGGACGAATAATTCAGGCGCGGGGAAGCCATCGCCGCCGCCACGAGGACTGGGAACACCGGCTGTCGCTCTCTGAGGAATCATTTTCATCAAGACGAGTCCTGAGGTTCCCAGGGACGCCACAAGATGCTGAGGTGGGCGGCGCGACGCAGACGCTATGATTTTCCTCGCAGAAGCCACGTGTCCTGCGGGAGGGTGTCGTCCTTGCATTAAAAGATGCGGGAAGGCTCAAACCTGAGCCACCATTTCATCACGGCTCAAAAGGATGTCTTGATGAAAAATGTGGAACCATGGAAATACTGTCTTCTGTACTTATGAGGAAAACAGCATTTACGGCATATACTAGACAACAACAATAATAATCAAAATGATGATTACGGTGATAAGGATCAGTATTATATATTTTTTTTTTTACTAACAATGATAATATAAAAAACTACAATAATAACAATAAACCAGTAAAAATAATCATACGATAACACCTGCATTTGTCACTTTTCCCTTATTTTTGCCTGCCTGCCTGCCTGCCTGCCTGCCTGCCTGCCTGCCTGCCTGCCTGCCTGCCTGCCTGCCTGCCTGCCTGCCTGCCTGCCTGCCTGCCTGCCTGCCTGCTTGCCTGCCTGCCTGCCTGCCTGCCTGCCTGCCTGCCTGCCCGCCTGCCTGCCTGCCTGCCTGCCTGCTTGCCTGCCTGCCTGCCTGCCTGCCTGCCTGCCTGCCTGCCCGCCTGCCTGCCTGCCTGCCCGCCTGCCTGCCTGCCTGCCCGCCTGCCTGCCTGCCTGCCTGCCTGCCTGCCTGCCCGCCTGCCTGCCTGCCTGCCTGCTTGCTTCTGACGCGCCATGGCCCCTACATGTGCGCTGATTGAAGTTTGATCCAGTATCAAAATACAAAAATAATCTTTCATGCTGTTACTACATAATACAATGGATGAAAAGCACTTCGTTCCCCAATTTCAAGTCCTCGCCAATTCATACAGCTTTTATGCATATTCCCATCATTATTCTGCCATGTGTATGTGTATATATGTGTGTGTGGTGTCTGTGTGTGTGTGTGTGTATGTGTGTGTGTGTGTGTGTGTGTGTGTGTGTGTGTGTGTGTGTGTGTGTGTGTGTGTGTGTGTGTGTGTGTGTGTGTGTGTGTGTGTGTGTGTGTGTGTGTGTGTGTGCGCATGAACACGCTAAGTGATGTACGTCTTGTAATTATGCAACAATGTTATCTTCCTGTTGCCTTCCCGCTATCTTCGTCACCAATGTGTTGAACTCCGCTGCAAACTGTTCTGTTGTTTTGACATTCAAGCGCAACAATGTATCAGGCAGGCAGGCAGGCAGGCAGGCAGGCAGGCAGGCAGGCAGGCAGGCAGGCAGGCAGGCAGGCAGGCAGGCAGGCAGGCAGGCAGGCAGGCAGGCAGGCAGGCAGGCAGGCAGGCAGGCAGGCAGGCAGGCAGGCAGGCAGGCAGGCAGGCAGGCAGGGAGGGAGTGCAATGGTGGCTGAATGTGAATGAGACTGGCAAAAAAAAAAAAAAAAAATAGAAGCAGCTTTTACAATACTGTATATGTTACGGACAAATTACTAACAAAGATATTACTAAGATCAAAGAGCTTCTCCTTTACTACGAGTCGTCGGTGTAAAAGTTCCACCTCATTTCAGGACTATTTTTTTGCCTTTATTCTCCCCGTACTATACGCCATAGTCTCTTAAAACCTTCTACCGTTACTGTAATGGTTGCTGCTCTTCTGGACAAGTCAAATGCATGATTATGATTCTGTCTGGGCCACGATACATCCATGCCTATATTGTTCATCACACTAATGCAAAAGTTAATGTATATTTTAAATTCATCATTTACACATATATATATATATAAAAAAAACCGGGTTATTCTGTTGTTCAATCTCATTACAACTTGAATCCCTGAAGCTGGGAAAACAAAGATTATTAGTAATGATAAAGAAAAACTTTTGGGAGCAGTTGCTGTCCGCTTTTTTCGGATATCTTTTTTTACCCAAATCTAATTTTGCAGCCCCTGACAATTCTATTTTTCTAGTAACAGCAAAATACACCAAACACGCGCGCGCACCCACTCACCCACACCCACACACAGACACACACACACACATACACACACAAACCCACACACACACACACACAAACACACACACTCGTGCAAAAACTCATCCTTTTACTTTCTCGTAAGAAAATCGACTTCCACTATTAACTCACAATTGATATACTTAGGAAATGGGTGCCTGTTTTTTTCTAGTGTTTTTCTCCCCATCGAAAATTTGTTCTCACTTTGCCGTGACGTGAGAGCTTTCGTCTGTGGATGGAGGAGGAGGAGAGGAAGAGGAAGGAGAGAGAGAAGAGAAGAGGAGGAGAGAGGAAAGAGTGAGAGAGAGAGAAGAGAGAGCAGAGAGAGGAGGAGA
>JACEEZ010009345.1:130716-133216 GCA_016584305.1 Chionoecetes opilio | reverse complement strand
AGGGAGATGGGAAAGGGAAGGAGGGAGGGGAGGAAGATATTGCTGTGGGAGGGAGATGGAAAGGGAAGGAGGGAGGGGAGGAAGATATTGCTGTGGGAGGGAGATGGGAAGGGAAGGAGGGAGGGGAGGAAGATATTGCTGTGGGAGGGAGATGGGAAGGGAAGGAGGGAGGGGAGGAAGATATTGCTGTGGGAGGGAGATGGGAAGGGAAGGAGGGAGGGGAGGAAGATATTGCTGTGGGAGGGAGATGGGAAGGGAAGGAGGGAGGGGAGAAAGATGTTGCTGTGGGAGGGAAATGGAAAGGGAAGGAGGGAGGGGAGGAAGATATTGCTGTGGGAGGGAGATGGGAAGGGAAGGAGGGAGGGGAGGAAGATATTGCTGTGGGAGGGAGATGGGAAGGGAAGGAGGGAGGGGAGGAAGATGTTGCTGTGGGAGGGAAATGGAAAGGGAAGGAGGGAGGGGAGGAAGATATTGCTGTGGGAGGGATGTGGGAAGGGAAGGAGGGAGGGGAGGAGGGGTCTGACCTTGAAAATTGGGAGTGTTATCCGTCACCGTCCTCTGCAGACGAGGCATTTACCCTCAGGCTCCTCTCCCCACTTTTCTCTCCTCCCTTCTCTCCTCCTCTAGGCCCATTAACACGTCATTTAAGCCTACTGAGGAAACAAACAAGGAGAAGCAAAAACCGGAGAGGGTGGAACTTAGGTTAGTTAGGTTGGGTTGGGTTGGTTTAGGTTAGGTTAGGTTAGGTTAGGTTAGGTTAGGTTGGGTCAGTTGTTGATTTTTTTTCTTCTATTATTTGGCATAAGTTTCAAGCAATTTTTTCTAGTATTGAGTCCAAGCCAAGAGAAACATTAATGAATTCTTAAGCCTACATTCTGACTTGCTTGTCTCATCACTTTATATCAGCCAAAAAAAAAAGCTTTTCACAATTTTTCTTCAGTCATATTTATATATTTTGCAGTTTCCCAAAAGGAGTAAAATAAAAAAAATAAAAAAACAGGCAACAAACTCACAACACAGACGGACTTGACCAGTAAATGTGGGAGGAATTCAGTGTGTGTGCATTAGCCTTATTACTAGTACTTCCTGCTGCCGTCTAACTTGCATTGCACTGCGGTTAATCTATCAAGTTTCCGGAGAAGAGAGAGAGAGAGAGAGAGAGAGAGAGAGAGAGAGAGAGAGAGAGAGAGAGAGAGAGAGAGAGAGAGAGAGCGGCATGGGTAGGCGGGTCGCGTGTGTGAAGTAGTTAAAGAAAAAGTTGTCCTGCCTTGCGTCGGGAAGCAATATCCTGCTTTAGTGTTATTATATTGTGCTTCTAGGTGTGTACGCGGCCTCTGTCCAGACCCGCCCCTCTACCCCCTCACATCCCCCAAACACCAGCTTGCCTTACACCCCCCCCCCAACCACCACCCACCCACCCACCCACCCACCCACCCACACACACACCCACACACACAAGACAAGTTACTATTACCCACTCTGCGTCATTACTCTCTCCGATTACAGGCTAAGACCACTAAACAAACCGTGCCAAGCTTGCAGCACGATTATTATTACAAGGAAATTGATCCACCTATAACCTGCATGCACGGTCCTGACACCCTAATTGGCAAACCATCGTAACAGGCTACCATTTCCTCGCTGTCATTATGTCGTTCATCACGGACCACAGAGTCTGGACGCACAACGCAGGTCAAGGTATTCTCTCCGAGGAAGCGCGGACGGAATCGATGTGTAATTGGAGATAAAGGGTCACAAAGCAGGACTTGGGATAATGATCTGGGCGAGGCGAGGTGAGGCGAGGTGAGGCGGTGAGGAAGGCGAGGTCAGACTAAAAGATAAATGTGACCAGGTATAATATTATATGAGAAGCTGGAGATGTTGTCAAAGGTATATACACCAGGAAGACTGTGATTGGTTTCTTTACCTGACTTACCTGGTCTCCTTCATCACCTCTCTCTCTCTCTCTCTCTCTCTCTCTCTCTCTCTCTCTCTCCTCTCTCTCTCTCCTCTCTCTCCTCTCTCTCTCTACCCGTCAGGGTGGCTCGATTGGTAGAGCTGTTGTCTTGCGTGTGTAGCGTCCCTGCGCATTCGGTCAGCGGTTCGAGTCCACCAAGTTCGTCCTGGCGTGGTGGCGCTTTGTGTAGTCAATAACCTTGTAGTTGGTACTTGCAAAGTGTCTAGATAGGATCAAAGTATCTTATCTTATCTTCTCTCTCTCTCTCTCTCTCTCTCTCTCTCTCTCTCTCTCTCTCTCTCTCTCTCTCTCTCTCCTCTTCTCTCTCTCTCTCTCTCTCTCTCTCTCTCTCTCTCTCTCTCTCTCTCTCTCTCTCTCTCTCTTTCTCTCCACCTACTGACCTTGAATCTAGTTTTTTGTTATTTGAGGTTATTTGTCTTTTTCCGTGACGTTGCTCAAATTATGTCACAATTCACTCCCTCATTGTTTCCGCCATATTAATGGAGACTTTTTCCCCCTCTCTATCGTCCACGCGGCGTCCTT
>JACEEZ010009345.1:123216-125716 GCA_016584305.1 Chionoecetes opilio | reverse complement strand
ACAACAAACAAAAAAAAACCCAAAAAATTTTCCAATAATGAGAAGCTGCCTTTGTGCCGAGGGAGGTGGGGGGTTGCGGGAAGGGCGGGATGGTGGGGGAAGGGGGGGGGGCTGGGGGGGAAGGGGGGATGGTGGTGTTTGGTGCCGTCCAGGTGTTCCCACGTCATCATTAGGGGGGGAGATCGATCCTGGAGGTCTTTTAACAGCAAAAACAAGATAGTGTGTAAAGGTAATCCGCCGCGCCCCTCCCTCCATGCAGCTTTTCGTCTCTCTCTTGACCCTCATCGTTCGTCAGTCCCCCCCCCCCCTGCCCCCCTTAATCACCTCGTTCCCTTCCCTTTTACCGTTTCCTCCCATGTACACGAAATTTGCATATCCCGGGGGACCCGTAACTCACCTGGCTGACCTCGATCGCCACGTGTTACCCGTCACCACCGCCTGATTTCCCTACCTGTAATTATAGAGAGACCCATGTGTAAATTTTGACCCAATCCTTGCGTGGTGATTAATATTGGTAAATGAGTATGATTATCGACTATTATACTTTTACTACGTGCTCAAACGATAATAAGCACGCATATGAATATAATCTGGGTACTATTTTTTGTTCAATAGAGGTAAATTGTAAATATTTCAAAATATTAAGCCTATTAAGTGATTTACGTCAAAACCCAACAAGAGCTTCGCCTTTGTCACGGGTAAAAAAAGTCACGGACAGAACCTAGTAGTCCCCATTGCACGATATTCTGGCTAAATATAACATATATATAATATAATTGGTTACATTTGTAAGCTTCTTTCTGATAGGATTTCTGGAAAGGAATAATGTTAAATCGCGATCAATCCCGTGAGCATGACAGCTATCAACACCTTTATGACAGGTTTAACATTATTTTTCAATTGCTCTTCTTTACTAGTTAAACTTTAAATTCGCGCTTCATCAGTATTGATATTATGCCCCTTTATATTGTCATGATGAAGTAAGAACGAACCAGGAAGTCCTCGGGTGACAAGAAAGAAAGAGGGTTAATGTAGTGAAGCGTAACCATGGAGACTTAAGGCAGAGTTGAAACTTTTCTCTATTTAGATTTTTCCTTTTCTTGTCAGAGATAAGTGTCCGTGGCTAAGGGTTTTCCACAACCCTGCCGCCATTACCTCCTTCGTGTGGGGGTGAACACAGCATGTATAGATTTGTGTCATCGAACAGTTCCAGGTTGTCATATGTATACACTCATGCACAAGGGAATTGATTATGAATATTTTTTAATTGATGTGCGTGTAGTCATCCAAATGGTATGCTGGATAATATAGAGCATTTGTGTCTATAGGAAAAGGAAAAATACGTTTAAAAGCACAGTAGCATTGTTATAAAAACCCCCCCATTAATTCACATCAACGAAACCTACCTTTAATTGTTTCCCCTTACACATTTTCACGTTAAATTTCTTTTAGTCAATTTTCTCCTGCGTCAACATTTCATCAACACTGCCACACACCTTTTATTATCCCCTCCCCTCCTCCTCTTGTTCTCTCTTCGCTTCTTTTTTCTTTTCCTATTACCATCTCCTTCCATTTCTCCTCCTCCTCTTCCTCTAATTCTTGATTTTTCTTTTTTTGCTTTCCTATCCATTTTGTCGTCCTTCTCCCATCCCCTTTCCCCTCCTTCTCCTCGGTAGGTTCCGCCAGCTGTCAAAAGACCCCCGTAGAGCAATTATTTTCCTTGCAGTAACTCTTATTCTCGAGTCCGTGAGGTAGCCCCCAAACACTCCACCCAGCCTTCTCCCCTGGGCAGACAGGAGAGCGCACAACATAAGGAGCAACATTATTAATAAAAACATCAAATTTTAATATCGAGCACTATCCTCCTCCTCCTCCTCCTCCTCCTCCTCCTCTGCATCCTCTCCTCCTTATCTACTTCATTTCTCAGTATGGGTAAGGATTAAAAAAAAAAATCAATCTCTTCGAAATACAAACATCTTAGCGACCACCAATATTTTAGTCATCTTATTGAAAAGTTCCTCTTTCCTCCCTGAAATGGCTGTATACTTATTCATAAAAAAGAGAAAATTCCCATGCGGACGCCACGGTTATTATAAACTATTCATCAATATGCTTCCAAGACTTGCGTGTTTACTGGAAGGAAATACCCTTATCCTCTTTGCCCTTGAAGTGTTCTATAGATAATGTTTAGTAAGAGATGACTTGCTAAACCTACAATCTTTTGAGACAATAAAAGAAAACCCAAGCTATACTTTAAAAGTTATTATCTCTCTCTCTCTCTCTCTCTCTCTCTCTCTCTCTCTCTCTCTCTCTCTCTCTCTCTCTCTCTCTCTCTCTCTCTCTCTCTCTCTCTCTCTCTCTCTCTCTCTCTCTCTCTCTCTCTCTCTCTCTCTCTCTCTCTCTCTCTCTCTCTCTCAATCTAGATCACATGCTTAACAATACAATAATTCAACATTAAGACACGAATCCTCGGATGCCGTGAATTCCAGCAGAGTGCGAC
>JACEEZ010009345.1:115716-120716 GCA_016584305.1 Chionoecetes opilio | reverse complement strand
AAGGACATAAAGGAGGTTACAAGGGGATGACATAGCAAGGATATGAAGGAGGTTACAAGGGGATGACATAGGAAGGACATAAAGGAGGTTACAAGGGAATGACATAGCAAGGACATAAAGGAGGTTACAAGGGAATGACATAGCAAGGACATAAAGGAGGTTACAAGGGGATGACATGACAAGGACATAAAGAAGGTTACAAGGGGATGACATAGCAAGGACATAAAGGAGGTTACAAGGGGATGACATGACAAGGACATAAAGAAGGTTACAAGGGGATGACATAGGAAGGACATAAAGGAGGTTACAAGGGAATGACATAGCAAGGACATAAAGGAGGTTACAAGGGAATGACATAGCAAGGACATGAAGGAGGTTACAAGGGGATGACATGACAAGGACATAAAGAAGGTTACAAGGGGATGACATAGCAAGGACATAAAGGAGGTTACAAGGGGATGACATGACAAGGACATAAAGAAGGTTACAAGGGAATGACATAGCAAGGACATGGAGGAGGTTACAAGGGGATGACATGACAAGGACATAAAGAAGGTTACAAGGGGATGACATGACAAGGACATAAAGGAGGTTACAAGGGGATGACATAGCAAGGACATAAAGGAGGTTACAAGGGGATGACATGACAAGGACATAAAGAAGGTTACAAGGGGATGACATAGCAAGGACATAAAGGAGGCTACAAGGGAATGACATGACAAGGATATAAAGGAGGTTCTCGGTTGATAATTCATATGTAAAAGGTTGAAATGAAAATGGCGGCTCAACATCGCTAATACCATTCAGCTTTCCTCATTTTTTATCACAATGTTTATAGACGATGAGGAACGAATAAACAATATGAAAACTTGACATGATGATTATAATAAATACAATAATAATGGCAATATTATCTTAAATATCATTACTATTATCACCGTTGTTACTACTGTCATCATTACTATTGTCATCATCACTATTATCATTAAATCATTTCGCGTGGAGCTTGACAAATAAAGAGAAACATGAGTCAAATCAAATCAACAGTTGCAACTTAAAAGAATTCATCAAAATGCTGAATAGTATGATATGTATCGTTTTTATATCGACAACCAAATAATTACACAGAAACGTAGTCATTATTTTACTAACTAATCCATATTGTCTCGCCTAATTTAAAAAACCGAATAATATATAGCCTCTGCCTCATGCATTTTTATAAATATTGCAGCATTATCATGGTATACACACGAATATTATAGTGTATATGCAGGAATATATTTATGTATCCGTATTCATACATGCTCACATCCACGCACATTTTATATATTCATGAAATGTTTTACTCAGTCATATATATCTTTATTTAACTCCTGCCAGTCTGACAAAACCCCTTGAATAGTCTTTCACAGCCAGGTTTCTTTCTTAATAACAACAGCAAATTTACATAAGAAAAACTAATACCAATATCCTGCACAAAGGCTGATATGAATGACAGGGAACCACAGAGAAGCCTACTACTTACTGGCAAATAACACCATTACGCAAGACCGTCCCAACCAGTCTTAGTAATAACTATGATTCAAGCCAAGACGAAGTAGCGCAATCCTGTGATGAATGGCTTCGTACGTCATGATAACACAACACACGAAGGTCCACAGCTTATAAAATCCCTACCGTAACTATCCACTAAACATTATCATGAGCTTTAAACGTATCACTCTATCATGACTCAATACGATGACGGTTATTTCCCTGCAGCAGTTTTTCTGAATTACATAATGTAGTACGAATTCTGACTCAAATGATGAAATGAGATGAGTATGATGAGATGATGAAATGAGATGAGTATTATGAGATGATGAAATGAGATGAGTATGATGAGATGATGAAATGAGATGAGTATGATGAGATGATGAAATGAGATGAGTATGATGAGATGATGAAATGAGATGAGTATGATGAGATGATGAAATGAGATGAGTATGATGAGATGATGAAATGAGATGAGTATGATGAGATGATGAAATGAGATGAGTATGATGAGATGATGAAATGAGATGAGTATGATGAAGATGTGAATGATGAGTATGATGAGATGATGAAATGAGAAGTATTATGAGATGATGAAATGAGAGAGTATGATGAGATGATGAAAGAGATGATATGATGAAGATTGTAAATGAGATGATATGATGAGATGATGAAATGAGATGAGTATATGAGATGAGAAATGATGAATGAGAATGAGAAAGAATAGTATATGAGAGATGAAATGAGATGAGTATGATGAGATGATGAAATGAGATGAGTATGATGAGATGATGAAATGAGATGAGATGACTGAATTGATTTGTCTGATCGAGTCTCCCCGGGAAGCATCGAGAAGTTTACCAGCAGAAACCAATATGAGACACATCTAAAACTTACCGTCACAATTTCTTTACCACTAGGAACAGATCTTCACCGCAACAAACCATCAAAACACTGAAAAAACAAAACTAGTAATAACAACAATAGCTACAATACTGATACTAATACTAACAATCATAAAAATATGCTAATAACAACTCTATTCCTTACATGTTTACCCTCGCAGCATCTCTCTCCATTACTTTCTCCTCCGTCAGCGACTTCTGCAGTCCAGGCGGCGAGACAAGGCCACTGCATCGCGATATGAGTTTATAATCGACTCTTCTCGCTTTTTACACCGGCCTCAAAAAGCTGGCAGCAGACGTCAAGGCCTCCGCCGCCCCAATCAGTCAAGAGGCTCATTAGGCAACATTTTATAGCGGCTTTTTCTCCCTGGTCGAGGAGGGGGAGAGGAGCTGCATCACGACCACCGGCTAACGCTAACACGGCACTGTTTTTGTCGCTATCCTGATGCTTTCATTCGTTGTCTTGTCTCGCCTTTGTGTCGTTTTTGCAGCGTGTGTGTGTGGTGAAGCAGACATGATGGCGAGGTTGTTAGTATTGCTCAACTGTCCGTTTTTCATAACTGTTTTTGTCGCTCTCCTGATGCTTTCATTCGTTGTCCTGTCGCGCCTTTGTGTCGTTTTTGCAATGTGTGTGTGGTGAAGCAGACATGATGACGAGGTTGTTAGTATTGCTCAACTCTCTCTCCGTTTGCCATATTTTCCGACAATCTTTCGTCTATTAGCGGGTCATGTAGCAACTCAGGTAACATGTAAAACATCACAGAATCGATTGCAGGAATATGTTACGAAGCTCCTAATGTACGAGAAATAAGTGGATAAACGCACCGTCAGATCAGATATACTTCGCTGTTATCAACTTCGCTCATCACTCTAATCAATGAAAAACTATTATTATCCGACAAGTAATTGGAAAGCTTGTGGTGAGAGAAGGTAGTGAAGGAGAAGACTCTGGCAAAAGTTACAAGGAGGTTTCTGAGCGGGACCTGGTGATAATAGCAAGTGTGTGGCGAAGTGAGCGGCAGCAGACAGGGGTGAGTGACTGTATGAAATAAAAGAAAGGATGCTGGATTGAAAGCGTGCTTGACTGAAATGAAAAAAATAGGTTTTGGATGAGTGGGAGGGGGAGGGGAGATAAGATAAATGCGAAGAATACAAAGAGGAGGAGGAAGAGAAGGAGGAGGAGGAAGAGAAGGAGGAGGAGGAAGAAAGGGAGAGGAGAAGAGAAGGAGGAGGAAGAGAAGGAGGAGGAGGAAGAGAAGGAGGAGGAGGAAGAGAAGGAGGAGGAGGAAGAGAAGGAGGAGGAGGAAGAGAAGGAGAAGGAGGAGGAAGAGAAGGAGGAGGAAGAGAAGGAGGAGGAGGAAGAGAAGGAGAAGGAGGAAGAGAAGGAGGAGGAGGAGGAAGAGAAGGAGGAGGAAGAGAAGGAAGAGGAAGAGAAAGAGGAGGAAGAATAGAAGGAGGAGGAGGAGGAAAAAGACCAAAGAAAATGAGAAAGGAAAAAAATAGGAGTGCTGATTACAAGCTAAGAATACACCTGTGTTTCCAGGAAGAACGTGAAGGAGGTGTCGGGAAGGAAAGATCACAAACACTCCGGCAATGTCAGTCAGCAATACATTCAATATTACCCGAGGCACAACTACAACAAAAGGGCCGAGAGCTGCCTCCACACACTAGTCAATAATGTGGCCATGAATACCTGAGAGAACAAATGACCGAAGCACCTTAGAGGGTCGTAAGCCGTTTGTGTCTTGAGCCTCTGAGTGCTGTTGGACGCATCGAAGTAGAAGAAGAAAAAAGTCAGCCAGTCATGTGTATATAATTTATCAAAGAGAGAATAGAGGGAAAGAGAGAGAAAGAGAGAAGTTACGAGTATAGGATTTAGTTATACCCCCAAGACTTATAAAAAAAATAGAAGTGAATGTCAAAAGTTATGCATATGAAGAGTGAAATACTATTATGATAAATGTGACCTAATTCAATGAAAAAAACGTAGCAATGAGTGCAGATTAAACACGTAAAATACCGTAAAACAAAAAAAAAACTGAGAAAAAGTTAACATAAACACTTTTCCGCAACATTTCCTACAACATTAAATCGAGTGTCAGTGTTCTCCTCTCTTATGCAAACGAAAAAAATAAATAATAACAAACACTGCAAAACAAAACATAACAAAACAACAATTCCCTACACTACAATTTACCCTCACGCACACTAATATAAACATAACTATATATATACTAAATTACTAACACTTATACATACATTATACTTAATTATATGCTAAATATATACTCAAATATAACCCAGTAAACAATGAATTAAAAAATAACTTTCCACTATCAACATCACCATTAAAGGCGTGTATTTAAGGATCACGTTGTTTATAAAGCTTCACGAAAATACCAGTGACCCTAATCCTTCCCAAAGACGTGCATTAGGGCCAGGCACGACCCTGACCCTCCAAGGCGCCGCTCACACGTCCTCGAGGCTCTCCATTGGCTCCCTCGAGTGTCACCTAAATTTCCCTTCGGAGTAACGGGCGAGGCGCTGCATGTTTGATCAGCC
>JACEEZ010009345.1:93216-103216 GCA_016584305.1 Chionoecetes opilio | reverse complement strand
AAATAAGTCTTTCACTCTATTTATGAACATTAATACTCCTGTTACTTTCTTAGTGAGTTGGTGTATGTGTGTGTCGAAGGTCATGTATCTGTCAAAGTAAACACCCAATATTTTGACGTGCTTGGTTATTGTTATATTATTACCGTTAAAGTTGATGGTCATATCGTCTGGAATGTTCGATAACAATTGCCGTGTTCCAATAAATATAAATTGAGTCTTTTTAGAATTTAACATAAGACCACTTTTTAGGAAGTAAGTCTTGGCATTCGACAGCGTTACTTTAGCTCTGGTGATTAGTTGGTCTACGTTATTGATATTGCCACTGTGGATAAACTGTGTATCGTCTGCATACTGAACTAAAACACAATCGTTTACGTACTTAGAGAGAGAGAGAGAGAGAGAGAGAGAGAGAGAGAGAGAGAGAGAGAGAGAGAGAGAGAGAGAGAGAGAGAGAGAGAGAGAGAGAGAGAGAGAGAGAGAGAGAGAGAGAGAGAGAGGAGAGAGAGAGAGAGAGAGAGAGAGAGAGAGAGAGAGAGAGAGAGAGAATGAGAGAGAAAATGAGGGAGAGAATGAGGGAGAGAACGAAAGAGAAAACGAAAGACAGAAAGAGACAAAAAGCAGAAAAAAAAGCAAAGAATTATGAACACAATAACGTAAAACACACACACACACACACACACACACACACACACACACACACACACACACACACACACACACACACACACACACACACACACACACACACACACACACACACACTCACATACACAAACAGAAACCGTATGTGCAATGCAGAAGCTTCTCCAGGAAACAGTTTGATTTTCCTAAGCGACACACGAAGGCCTCGCTAAACAGCAATGATTGTGTCGGGAAAACCACAAGGGCGAACATCACGTGAGTATATAGTGTTTTTACTCCTGCAGGGGGAACAACAGTGGCGAAAACATCCATTACTGATTGCTACTACTACTACTACTATTATTTATACTACTACTACTACAACTACTACTACTACTACTACTACTACTACTACTACTACTACTGCTACTACTACTACTATACTACAACTGCTACTACTACTGCTACTACAATTACTACTACTACTACTATTATTTATACTACTACTACTACTACTACTATTATTACTACTACTACTACTACTACTACTACTACTACTACTATACTACTACTACTACTACTACTACTATACTACAGCTACTACTACTACTACTACTACATCTATACTACTACTACTGCTACTACTACTACTATACTACAACTGCTACTACTACTGCTACTACAATTACTACTACTACTGCTACTACTACTACTTCCACTATTACTACTACTACTACTTTAACACGACTCCTAATCTATTCCTTTTGCAATACTAATCATATTATGACATTTATGTATGATAATGATAATGAAATAATGATAATGACAATAATATTGATAAAGATAATAATAATAGTGATAATAATAATAATAACTACCTCATTTCCCCACAGTGAGAGAGAGAGAGAGAGAGAGAGAGAGAGAGAGAGAGAGAGAGAGAGAGAAGAGAGAGAGAGAGAGAGAGAGAGAGGAGAGAGAGAGAGGAGAGAGAGAGAGAGAGAGAGAGGAGAGAGAGAGAGAGAGAGAGAGAGAGAGAGAGAGAAGGAGAGAGAGGGAGAGAGAGAGAGAGAGAGAGACGCGTTCCAGCTCAGCCAATCAGCGGGCAAGACGGGTAAATAGGAGCAGAGTGCAGGAGTTTTAATAATTATATGGCAAAACATACGTATTTATCTGACGGCAAAATGTTTGTAGGTGACGCGTGTCGTAGGGAGTTGTGAGCATCAGGTGACCCGTAATACGCCCACGCCCACATACACACACACACACACACACACACACACACACACACACACACACACACACACACACACACACACACACACACACACTCACACACACACACATATACACACACACATAGAGACACCCCCCCCACACACACATACACACACACAGAGACACCCCCCCTCACACACGCACACACACACATACACACATATACACACAAACAGAGACCCCCCCACACACACATAAACACAAACACACACACACACGCCCACACACACACACACATACACGCACACACGCACACACACACACACACACACACACACACACACACACACACACACACACACACACATCAGGTAATGACAGGGAACGCATTACTTCATATCATTGTCCGTTTAATAGCAATACTGATCAAATAATTATGATAATGATAATAGGAATAATAACGATAACATTATTATTATTATTATTAATATCATTATTATTATCATTGTCATTAATATTGTTCATAATAACCATTACTATTTTTGTTTTTATTCTGATTATTATCATCATTAATGCCATTGATACTCTTATAATCATCATCAACATTATGATAATGATCTTATAATTGCTATTGATTTAATTGTAGTCCAAACTAAATAGTACGATTAGTAGCAGTAGTGGTAATGAATTATAGCAATAGGTAATAATGATAACACTATAAATAATAATAGTAATAATAATAATAACAATAATGATGATAATAAAAATAAAGATAGTAGCAATAACAATACTAACAATAATAACAGCAACAACAACAACAATAACAAAATACAAATAAAAAACAGAATATAACACAACACAGGGTTATATTTACTCAATTAGTGGCGTTCCAATCAGAAGGGCGGAGGATTTCATTAGCGTTCAGGTTGCTAATAGTTTGGAAATTGCCAGCCTGTATACGTGCCTCAATGCTACATTAACACCATAACAAGAACTGCTAACACTAAGTCAGTCCCCTCCCTCAACACGTACTAACATGTCCCCACACAAAAAAAAAAATACAAAGTGCCTCAAAAGATAAGTTCTGAATAAATGATCTTTTTCTTTTTACTATCATTTGCCAGATTTTATATCACCATAACGGGTATACATGAGTTCTTATAAAGCTGTATACATATGTTCTTAGTGGTATACTTTAGTTATGTACTCCCTTATCACTCACTTTTTCTAATGCCATGCTCCCTCTGTTTGTTTTTACCGTAAATTGTGTGGTTGTGTGTGTGTGAGATAAATTATGTATGTACATGTATTATGCAGTTATAAAAATGCATGTACCACTACAACCATAACATATTCTAGTACCTATAACATCTGCATCCCAACACGCGCACGCACGCACGCACACACACACACACACACACACACACACACACACACACACACACACACACACGCACACACACATACACATACACACACACATACACACACACACACACACACCACACACACACACATACACACACACACACACACATACACACACACATACACACATCACACACACACACACACACACACACACACACACACACACACACACACACACACACACGCACACACACACACACTCCTGACCTTAATAATTACAGAAAAAGAGAAAACTGTGAAATTAATTAATATATGAATAAAGCAAATGTAACAACTCGTAACCATGCCTTGGGGAGAAAGTTGATGTAATTTAATTCTTCTACCACACTGATTAAAACCTTCACCATAACACTTAGTAATACTAACCATAACACAAACCATCATAACACAACCACTGTAACACTTAGCAACACAAACACAAAATAACAACAACTCCACCACACTAACTAACGCCTCCATTGCCACATTGATTAACATCTCCACCATAACATTTAGCAACACAAACACTGACTAACAACTCCACCACCGTAACTAACGCCTCCATTACCATATTAACTGAAGCCTCCACTAGACTGACTGACTGACTGACTGACCAGCTGGACAACTGACTCAGCGAGGCATAAAGGCAAGCGAGTAAGAGATGCAACAAGAGACAGTAAGCAGCTCAGCAGTCCAGCATGTGTGAGAACCAGTAAGTCAGCGAGCGAGTCCGAATGTTAAGTGAGAATTATTGAGTCAGCAAAGAAGGGCAGTCAGTAAATTTTAGCATCATTGAAGAAAGTTGAGATAGAGTGATGGAGTGGAAATGAGTGTTTGTGCTGAAAATTTGAGGACAATGACAAAGTTAATGGGAAAAAAAAGACAAACCTGCCAGAATCGTCAAGAGCACTAGGAAAGCAACAGACTAGATGGATGGACTCACAGGAGAGGTTCTGAAGCTTTTACTGAAATGAAAATGGGAATTACTGGGAAAATAACATTAATGAAATTTATAATAAGGTTAATCAAATTTCTAGTACATAATGTGTCAATTAAAAAGTGCCAGCAACACACAGCTGATGACGCATGATTACACTTCAAGCTTTAATATATGATGACAGTGACATGGATTGAACACACCATACAATTATCCCTCCACATCTCCTTTGTTCAGAGTGAAGTCAACTTTTCTTCAATGCAATGGGTGGCTACAAACAGTATTTGACCTCGTGTGCCCTCAAAGCTTATGGAAAGAATCATACAGACCTGAACAATTACCTTCCCTCACCGTGTACAGGATTTGTATAGGGGGAATAGGAGGAGGAGGAGGAGGAGGAGGAAGAGGAAGAGGAAGAGGAAGAGGAGGAGGAAGAGGAGGAGGAGGAGGAGGAGGAGGAGGAGGAGGATTTTACATAGGATTACATAGGAGTAACAGACACCAGGAGACCTATTGGTCCATAGCGAGGGTATCTGCTGAACTACATACTACTAACTATCAACTACTTGTAAGAAAACAGTTGGAAAATGATACCATGTCCCTAAAGAGGATAGGAACATGGAAGTTTCATAGTGCAGAATGATAGGATATGAAAAATACTAACTACAACTACCACTACCACTACAACTAATCGATACGGGGGACTAGATACGAATTCGCACTATCAATACCCATTTACTTTACAGTGCACGTCAAGTCTGTTTTTGAATGTAGTTATTGTGTTGGCTCCGACAACATTTGCTGGTAACTTGTTCCATCGATCAACGACTCTAACATTGAAATAATTTTTACGGAGATCGGTGATGCAACGTTGACCGTTTAGTTTTAAACCATTATTTCTTGTTGTCACTTGAGTTGAAAGCTCGAATAGGTTCTCTTGATTAATGACATCAAAACCTTTTAGGATCTTAAAGGTTTCTATCAAGTCCCCACGGATTCTACGATCCTTTAAGGAAAACATATTAAGTTTCCGCAGTCTCTCTTCATAAGATGAATTTCGCAGAGATGGAATTTGTTTGGTTGCTCTTCTTTGCACTGATTCCAATTTGGCTTGATCTTTTACGAAACAGGGCGACCAGAATTGAACGGCATATTCCAAGTGCGGCCTAACCAAGGACGTGTATAATTGTGTCATTACTTTCGGAGTTTTATGTTCAAAGTTACGTTTAATAAAGCCCAACATCATATTTGCCTTTTTACTGGCAGCTAGGCAATGCGAACTGGTTTTCAGATCATTACTGATGATGACACCTAAATCCTTTTCCTGCTGTACTTTAGTTAACGATTTATTTTGCATTTGATAGTTATATTTGAGGTTATCGTTGCCTATATGCATTACTTTACATTTATCGGAATTGAATTTTTATAGCCATTTATCACTCCAATCTGATAGTTTGTCGAGATCACTTTGTATGAGTTCGCAGTTTTCTCTAGTATATGCTTTACCGCCTAATTTGGTGTCATCTGCAAATTTTGATATTTTAGATACAAGTCCGCAGTCCAGATCGTTGATATATATCAGAAAAAGAGTAGGACCCAAGACCGAGCCCTGAGGCACCCCACTAGTAACATCTAACCAATCAGATGCCTCACCATTTATTACTACCCGTTGTTTACGATTTGAAAGCCAATCGCCAATCCATGAACATAATTGCTCTCCTATGCCATGTGCCCTTAGCTTGGTCAACAGTCGCTTATGTGGAACTGTATCGAAGGCTTTCTGAAAATCAAGGTATATTACATCCGAGGGAATTTTAGCGTCCCAGTTGGAATAAATGACATTAAAAAAATCCAGTAGGTTTGTTAAGCAGGATTTCTTATTTCGAAATCCATGCTGGGTGTTTAGTATAGAGTTATTTTCATCGAGAAAAGACACTATTTTATCCCGCAATATTTTCTCAAATAGTTTAACAATCACGGACGTTAGACTAATTGGGCGATAATTACTTGCGAGGCTCTTACTCCCTTTCTTGAATATCGGTGTAACATTAGCTAATTTCCACATACTAGGAACATTTTTTCACTTAGCGATTTATTGAAAATAATCTTTAATGGGAGCGAAAGTTGACTGTGACATTCGCGAAGTAGTCGCGGCGAGATTTCGTCCACCCCCACGGATTTTGCTGGGTCAAGTTTCAGCAAATACTTTGATATTTCGTCTACTGTTATCTCTCCTATTACCAGTCTATCCCTTTCGAGTCCTGCATACATGTTTACTGGTTCTGGTAATGGAGTTTCGTCTTCTTTAATAAATACCGCATTAAAGTATTCATTGAGTACGAACGCCATACTCTTATTATCATTTACCAAGATATTATTATTATCTTTCAGTGGTCCAATACTTGTTTTGACGTTTTTCTTACTTCGAACGTATTGAAAGAGAGGAGGAGGAGGAGGAGGAGGAGGAGGAGGAGGAGGAGGAGGAGGAGGAGGAGGAGGAGGAGGAGGAGAACGAGGCAGACGAGGAGGACAAGGAAGAGGAGGAGGAGGAGGAAGACGACGACGACGAGGCAGACGAGGAGAGTTAAGGGAGAGGGAGGTGGAAGAGGGGGAGGTGGAAGAGGTGGAAGAGGAGGAAACAAGCTGCCTTTCCTGCCGTGTTCGAACCCTAAATAACCAGTTCCATTGTAACGGTTACGTGTCTGTGCACGTAAGCAATATAACCTTACAATCTACACTACGCTCCGGAATGGTACACTCAGAATGGTAGCTAAAACACAACGGTGAAATTGGAAAGTCTTACAAACAAAGTAAAATAAAGGGAAAAGGCCTCTTGTTGAATAAAAACCAAAAATAATCCCTTTTACACAGCAATGAAAATCGTCATATCCTTTTATTTTATAACAGTTAATTTGAGCTCATCTGCTGCGGAAATTAAAGCCTTGTATTTTCATTCCATCACATGAAACAGGTAACAAAAGAACTGTGGATATGTGTTTGATGTGAGGGAGCGAAGTAACTACATTTATGGAACATTTCAATGCAGCGAACACATATTCTTTGCATTGTTTACGCTTTCAGAAGCAAAATAATCTGTACAACGCGATGGAATACTGCTGCTGAAATATCTGTCAAAGGGAAGTGGAATGCTGTACTGTCATTTCTATTCTTTTCCATAATCACACAATTCCATTACTTTCGCGCGTAATTCACTGATCGTGTTATGTTCGCGCTCATTTCATGGTAAGGTTGCCTCGCAGGAGGACGATGGAAAACAATAATTATTTTCTCTCATTACTTCATTCGTCCTGTTTTCATGTCGTTTTCAGCTATTTATTTCTTGCATTTCTGCCCCCCATATTTCACTGGGAAGATTAGCATACAAAATTTAAAAGAATTACATTGCGATTACTTCTGGTAGCTGCATGTAAAGGAAAATATACAACGGAAATGTGTATGAATGTGGAAGGAGGAGGGAATGTGAGTGTGTGTGAGTGTGTGTGGGTGTGTGTGTGTATGTGTGTGTTGTGTGCGTGTGTGTGTGTGTGTGTGTGTAGGGAGGGTGAGGGGGAGAGGAGGAAACAGGCCGTGAGGGAAGGGCGTGGTGATAATGAGTGAAGACAAGTGTGGAAAGAGGGGAGAGAGAGAAAGGAGAGAAGGCGAGGAGTGGAATGAAGTGTAGAAAATGAGAGAAAAGATAGAGAGAGGACACGTCAAGAGGTGAAAGGAAGCGTAAAAGGGAGAGCAGAGGGCGACGAAGGGAAAGAATAGGCCTTGGAGGTGACTCATGGACAGAAGGACGCCGGACAAAAATGGAAATACGGGGTTGGGGGGAGAGGGAGTGGAGTGGGCATGAGTGGGCGGGAGTGGGCGTGAGGGGGAGAGAGAGGGGTAGGTGAGTGTGGTGGTGGTGGTGGTGGTGGTAAGGGCGTGTGCTGCGGTAATGGTCGTGAGGGACAACCTGTTTGCTTATTACGCACCATTACCCTCACTTGGGGGGAACCTGTCATTCCTCCTGTAATTGCCGCGGGAGCCACGCCCTTGCTGCTCACCTGAGGGCCTAAGGGAGGGAGTGTAGGGGGGGCGTCACCACCTCATTATATGGATTAAATCACCCTGACCCCCCCCTGTGTTACCTCCCATCTATCTTCCCTTCGATCTTTTCCAATATATTTCCCTTCCACCTCCATGCCATCTATTCCATCCTTAGATCCATTTCACTTGCTTTATTCCTCTACAACATATGTAATCCTCTCATCCTTCCTTCCAATCTCTTTTACATATCCTTCCAGCTTATGTGTATCTACCTCCCTTTTGTCCTATGTTTCCTACTAATCCTTCTACTCCTCTAATTCTCGCGTTCCTCCTAGCTCTCCTATACACGCCAAGGGCTTAAACTCCCCCCTGCTGAGTCGCATACCTGCACACATGACTTTACCTACCCTGCCGCGGCCTCGAGAGCGATACTTGTTACGTAGCGGCGCAGGAGCGAGGCATGAGAGCAGGAGAAGGCTTGCACGTATACGCCTATCCATAATTCAGGTGTTCTCGTGATACCTGTCATTAGTTGGTAATTACCCGGAGCTGATTTACAAATGCTTTGAGTAAATGAAGCTGCCCATCATCTGTTTGGTTTCACTCTCGCTATTTCAAAATACTAAATAATCTGCATGGAGTTTTGTTAATGTTGTCGTTGTTGTTGCTGTTGTTGTTGTTGTTGTTGTTGTTGTTATTGGTTGTTCTCCCTATGTATATATCGTTGGAACTATTAATGGAAATGTCACTGCTCAGACGCTTCCTCGTGATTAGATTAGCTCCCCTTCGTCAGGTCTGCAGGGGTGGTGGCAACATTTTCTTTTATATACATGATGTAATTTCCATTTCCCTTGTATTCAATTAATCGCATTAAGTCATCCTTCGCATTACCTGCCTCCTCAACTCACCGCCAGGGATCCAGACCTAAAATAACATGATTCTTTATAAACAAAACATCGGTATTTATTTTCGTGTTTTGGACGTCGCTTAAAACGCTTCCGTGAAAACCTTATTAATTATTGGACGTCAAGGCAGTGTTTTCGTGCAAATTACCAGACGAAGCCGCTCAGGGCAGACGCACGAACGACTCTTCCCTCGCTATTTATATTTCTTTCTTATACAAAGAAGTGAATAAATTAGTGTGATCAGCCTCGATTATCACCGAAATTATTGTCAGAATTATATCGTCTTTTTATGTGTGCGATCTGTGTTTAACGAATTATCTTGTGAAGGAATTTAAAAGAAAAAAAATATCTTCGGTTTGTTTCGAGTTTCTATTTGTTGCAGAGATAAAGATTTTTCAAGGAGCACGAACTCTCTCTCTCTCTCTCTCTCTCTCTCTCTCTCTCTCTCTCCTCTCTCTCTCTCTCTCTCTCTCTCTTGCTCTTTCTGATTCTTTTGACTATATTGTTGACCTCCTAAGAACAATGTCTTTGCGTAACAAACCTGTTTTCATACTCGGTGATTTAAATGATGATCTTCTCAACAGTAAAAGGAAACTCTCACGAATCATCAAAAATAACAAATTAACACAAATAATCAGCAAGCCCACTCGAGTCACTCCCACCTCCGCCACACTACTTGACGTTACCATCACTAACAAGCCTGACTTGGTGCTGACCTCTGACGTCATTCCTCATCCCATAGCTGACCATGACCTTGTCAGTGTCACCGTCAATATAAGTAAACAAAATCGACCCCGTATCATTAAAACTATTCGTGACATGTCACACTATGATAGGGACACATTCTGCTCACAATTACTTAGTGAAAGTGATAGAC
>JACEEZ010009345.1:67500-72083 GCA_016584305.1 Chionoecetes opilio | reverse complement strand
ACCCCCCCCAAAAACCCCAAAAAAAAAAGGGGGAAATTTAAAAAAAGGGGTTTTAAGTGAAAAATACAAACTAAACCTAATCCTCTTAAGGTTTTAAAGATTAGATCTATTATATTATTTTCGTAGTTTGCTAACATAAATACATACACTCTCCACGTCCAGCATCACATCTAAAAACTGTAAAACTAGGAATGTTAATATGTTCATCAGGGTTCAGCAACGTAAGCCATGTCTCATCACACACAAACATATCAATATCTCTATCAGATAATAAGAAGCTAATTTCATCAAAATGTAGACGTAGGGACTGAGCGTTGATATAGTTCAAAGTTATCAACTCCTTGTAGTAATATAACATACATCGCAGATTCTTCTTCGCCACATCCCTATACTGTAAGAATTACATAATCGAGATTATGTCTAGGGCATGGCAAAATTCACAAATCGAGTTTGTGGGTCATGCCTACAAGTGAATGTTGTAGGTTGAATTCTTCTCCCAGAGAGAGAGAGAGAGAGAGAGAAAGAGAGAGAGAGAGAAGGAGGAGAGAGAATGGAGAGAGAGAGAGAGAGAGAGACGAGAGAGAGAGAGAGAGAGAGAGAGAGAGAGAGAGAGAGAGAGGAGAGAGAGAGAGAGAGAGAGATGAGAGAGAGAGAGGAGAGAGAGAGAGAGAGAGAGGGAGAGAGAGCACAGGGAGAGAGAGAGAGAGAGGAGAGAGAGAGAGAGAGAGAGGAGAGAGAGAGAGAGGAGAAGAGAGAGAGAGGAGAGAGAGAGAGAGAGAGAGAGAATATAAATGACAAAAAATTCGGAATACCAAAACATGCAACTCAGCCATTATCATCATGTTCCTTGCCTTGCCATACGAAAACTTACTCCAATTCACACATTGTTTTATAGCGTGTTTTACATATATATAATCACTCGAATTTTTCTCTCTTATGAACTGCAACCTGTGTCTCGTGTTGGAAGAGAGAATAATAGAATGAATGTGAAGAGAGTTGGATGGAATGGCTAGACAAAGGAAGATTAAAAGATGGGCAAAAGTATGCGAGGGAGAAGGTAGGAGGGAGGAATTGTGAATAAAAAAGAGAGAGAGAGAGAGAGAGGACGGAGAGATGAAGAGAGAGAGAGAGAGAGAGAGAGAGAGAGAGAGAGAGAGAGAGAGAGGAGAGAGAGAGAGAGAGAGAGAGATAGAGAGAGAGAGAACGAGAGAGAGAGGAGAAGGAGAGAAGAGAAGAGGAGAGAGAGGATCGAGATGAGCGAGAGAGAGAGAGGAGGAATCACCAAGACAGTAAAACGAGGACAAGGAAAGATGGAGGTAGGGAGAAGGAGAAATAGGAGGAGGAGGAGGAGGAGGAGGAGGAGGAGGAGGAGGAGGAGGAGGAGGAGGAGGAGGAGGAGGAGGAGGAGGAGGAGGAGGAGAGAGGAGGAGGAGGAGGAGGAGGAGGAGGAGGAGGATAAAAAGCTAAACGAGGAGGCTTTCGTTGAAGAAATTATGACGTCAGAGTACCAGGCAGTAACCTTGTCTGGAAGTACCACTGGGAGGGCAAAGAAAAGGCAATTGATCTTTTTCCTCTCTCTTCCTTCCCTCTTTTCTCCTTCCATGTTCCTTCTCTTTTAATCTTCCTTCGCCTTAAAATTCCTCCTTTTTTTTATCTCTCTTCTCCTTGACCCTCCTGCCTTCCGAGTACATTTTTTTCCCTTGCTCTCCTCTCTTTCGTTCTGCCCTTCTGCGCCTCATTTCCTCCTCCCTCGCTCCTCTCTGGCTCTTTTTTATACCCTTACCATCGTCAACCTTTCGCCGCCTTTGTTCTGTGGCTCGCTTACGCCTTCCTCTTTATCTCCTTCCTTTATTCCTTCCTTTCCATGTAGCTCCAGCCATCCTCTACCTTCCCACACTTTTCCTTCGTTCGTGTACCTGTCGTTACCAGGCTCTTTGGAAAATGCCTCCTTTACACAGCACGAACGCACGAACGCAACACCTTCACCCCATAACCTCTCCTTCACTTTTTTTCTCATCGACAACTTTCTTCTCCTTACCCTTCTTGCCCTTTTTTCTCACCCAATCCGAAACCGACCTTAATCTTGGGCTAGTACCTCGTGACCCTCTGTTCCTGTTTGCCTCACTGTTATTTAACGTAACTCATAGTGATGTGTATAGCAGTAAAAGTGAACTATTTTGACATACAGTCTAAGTTTGAAAATATTAAAAACATAAAAATTGTTCAAATGAAATGAATATGTGCTCCTATTTTTCTAGATTTTCTTTTAATTAAAGCATCTAGTGCAGGTTTCTGCCAACAATTTTATTTCCGCAATGATGAACGCATGAAAACTTTAGTATACCATTACTCGCACCGAGGCACGGGGGGCGCGCAAAATATCATAACATAAAAGATCGAGACAGTGACAGACAGAAAACAGACACAGACGGACAGACAGATAAAAAGGCAGACACACAGACAGACAGAAAGACAGACAGGCAGACAGACAGACACACACACATACATACAAACACAACCAAAAAATGTAAAAGTAAATAAAGGCAAAATGATCGACGGTCACACAAAGCAAACAGACGAAAAGGATCTCTCTCTCTCTCTCTCTCTCTCTCTCTCTCTCTCTCTCTCTCTCTCCCCTCTCTCTCTCTCTTCTCTCTCTCTCTCTCTCTCTCTCTCTCTCTCTCTCACAGACCCACACACACACACACACACACACACACACACACACACACACACACACACACACACACACACACACACACACCACACACACACACAGAGACAATGGCCACTCATAATGTTTGCCCCGCCGACACCCACACACCTTCTCCCTGACGCAGAGGCAACAAGGCGCCGTCCTGTCAACATCTCCCACCACCTTCTCCCCTACCAATGGCGCGGCGACCCCTTTCTTATACTACTACTTCCCCTCTTCCTATTCACAAAGACTTCCTAGACCAAAATAGCCTATAAATTCTTAATTCATCTATCTCATCCAGTTACTCCTCCATCCCTGGCTGTCTGTGTCTGTGTGCTTGCCTGTATGTCTGTCTGTGTCTGTCACAATAGCCCCTTCAATTCTTAATTCCTCTATCTCATCCAGTTATTCCTCTATCCCTGGCTGTCTGTGTCTGTGTGCCTGCCTGTATGTCTGTCTGTGTGTCCACCACCACCACCACCACCACTACCACCACCACCCAGGGAGACTCAGATTTCAGCAAACATGGACCATTCACATGTTTGGGTCATCTCCTGCCATTTCCTGAATCGTCTTCTTTCCGTCACTGAAACTGTCCACACTTCCTCACTCCTCTTGTTCAGCGTTCTACTATTTCCCAGGGGTGACAGCAGAGAACAGAACCCTCTACTGCCCTCTCTTTCTTTCTATCTATCTCTTCTTCCCTTCCTTTCATCCTTTTCTACCCTCGTTCTCTGTAATGATAGCTACTAATAGTGAACTTTTCTTAACAATGACTTACATGATTATTTTGACATTGTTAATTTAGCTTTGGATCAGTGATGTTACGAGTGCTGGTGATGGTGGTGGTGATGGTGGTGGTGGTGATGGTGGTGGTGAAAGTGGTGGTGGTGGTGATGGTGGTGGTGATGGTGGTGGTGGTGGTGGTGGTGGTGATGGTGGTGGTGGTGGTGGTGATGATGGTGGTGGTGGTGGTTATGGTGGTGGTGGTGGTGGTGGTGGTGATAACGAAAGAAAACGCAAAATACATACGAGGTTCTTGCGCGTGAATGAATAAAAATTTACATTCCCAAGATAGTTTTTTTTTTACTGTTGAGTACTGAGTTTTTTTTACTGAATGATTCTTTTTTTCTCTCTCAATGCAGCTAATAATAAAGGAGACGTATGCCTTTTTATCATGTTACCACCAACTTCCATCAGATTTCCAGCTTAATGGTCCGAAATAATCAAAGATAACATTCTTCTCCATTCCTGAATACATAAAAGATTTAGGAGAAGTAAAAATACATGAATTTCAGTGGCAGCATTTTACCAGCGCTCATTTTTCTCTCCAACTTGAGCGGGAATGTGGAGCAGAAAACGGAAATCCACGCACATAATATTGGCAAAGACTCCATGACTGGGAAACAATTACTGGGAACTTATCTCCGTTAACCTTCCCTCGAAAACAAAGGTCCCTAAAGAGAGCAAGCCTTCTGATATGCAGGTCACGAGGGGTAGGCAGGCAGACAGGAAGGCAGGGAAGCAGGTAGGTGGGTGAGCAGGCAGGCAGGCAAGCAGGAAGGCAGAGAAGCAGGTAGGTGGGTGAGCAGGCAGGCAGGCAAGCAGGTGAGTAAGTAGACAGGCAGGCAGGCAAGCTGGTAGGTGAGTAGGTAGGCAGGCAGGCAGGAGGGGAGGCAAGCAGGCTGACAGGTGAGTAAGGTAGAGCATGCAGCAAAGCAAGGAGAGAGAGAAGGAGAGAGAGAGATGAGAGAGAGAGAGAGAGAGAGAGAGAGAGAGAGAGAGAGAGAGAGAGAGAGAGAGAGAGAGAGAGGAGAGAGAGAGAAGAGAGGAGAGAGATAGAGAGAGAGAGAGAGAGAGAGAGAGAGAGAGAGAGAGAGAGAGA
>JACEEZ010009345.1:25000-57500 GCA_016584305.1 Chionoecetes opilio | reverse complement strand
GTGCGTGCGTGCGTGCGTGCGTGCGTGCGTGCGTGCGTGCGTGCGTGCGTGCGTGCGTGCGTGCGTGCGTGCGTGCGTGCGTGCGTGCGTGCGTGTGTGCGTGCGTGCGTGCGTGCGTGCGTGCGTGCGTGCGTGCGTGTGTGTGTGTGTGGTGTTGTGTGGTGTGTGTGTGTGTGTGGTGTGTGTGTGTGTGTGTGTGTGTGTGTGTGTGTGTGTGTGTGTGGTGGTGGCTATACACGAGGGACATAAGGGGAAGGGGGGTCAAACAGGGGTGCAGGGGGCAGGGGGCACACGAAGGGTTGGAACACGCTGTCCCTGCCACAAGGATCACACCCGCGGATCATTTATTTACTTGTAGGATCCTGGCTGTCGCGCGCCGGTGATAGGCTGCCATTCGACACACCACAAAGATAAATTGCCTACTACTATTTTTAGGTTTTGTTTATGTTTTGCTTTGGTATTCGCTGTACAGTAAGAGGCGGGAAGTTTAAACTACATAGAGATATTGTACGATAAAATAAAAACTCAACGAATAAATGACACGCTTGTCAGTAACTGTTGTTCATTGCAGAGGAATTAATGCTATTGTTTTGTTGTTTTTAGGAATGAATCAAATCAGCTCTACGTAATTTTCAAAATATACGTAAAAAGATAGTTTCAAAAATTTTCGTTGATGGATAAGCTCAGTAATCTCCTGTTGGCTGCCGGTGGTTCGTGGTGAAAAATGATCAGTACAATTTTTTCAGGTTTTCGTACTGAGTTTGAGCATTAATGTACATGTTTTTAATTAAACCCACATGTTACAGGGAATATGTTGTGGTGGACAGGTATGTAGTGCGGCCAGAGCACCTTTCCCAGCGGCATGAGACGCCCGCGACGGAGTGCCGAGGATGGCGGAGGCTGCTGCAATGGCCTCACTGGGCTATTTAGGTCTTCACTCTCGAAACAGCAACAGCAAAAGTGTGATAAACAAAAACAATTCTACATCAATGAAACAGTGACTTAATAAGCTTGATTTTCTCCTTTTCTTAATCAAGAAAATTGTAGTTGGAGTTCTAGTCATAAACACAACTGAATCTGGCCACGGCACATGTTGTAATGATGATAGTGGTGATGGTGATTATTGTGATGGTGAGGCTTGACCTTTTTGTTGTGGTCACCTAGGTACCAAATATCGCTTCGTTGAGGACATGTCCCTCAAATACCTTTGTTTCAGGACTCGCGAAGGACCAGTGCATGGATAAGTACCGCATGAAGGACTTCCAGTAACAAGGCCAATACAAAACAACATCCCCTAGCTGCACGAGAGGCTCTGTTGACAAGAGGAAAAAGAAAAAAGGGTTGAAATGAACAGTGCTTGAGGGAATGCCTCTTCAAATCAGTCCAGAACAGTCGAGTGGGTATGGAGGGTCCGGGTGACAATGTTTACTTTCGATATCCCGTCCAGTGTTTGTTCCCCTGGCCGATCGGGACGCTTTAAAAACAATACAACAACGCAGCCAGGAAGGAAGAGTCACGGTCCATGGGAGACACGTGAAAATTTGGCTTTTCCGAAACCACTTGATCATTTTGGGTCCCCCTGGCGCCGCACGAGGGGAAAAGTGTAGAGGAGTGGGCGCATACATGGGTGAGAGTGAGAGAAGAGAGGAGAGATCTGAGGATAGGGTAAGGGAAGGGAAGGGAAGGGAAGGGAAGGGAAGGGAAGGGAAGGGAAGGGAAGGAAAGGAAAGTAAAGGAAAGGAAAGGGAGGAGCGTAGCAATACCTCCATGTGAAAGGATATTGTACCATTTCTATATCGCTTTAAAGTCGTTTAATTCAATCATATGGACATCACCACTACCACCACTACACTACTACTACTACTACTACTACTACTACTACTACTACTACTACTACTACTACTAATAATAATAATAATAATAATAATAATAATAATAATAATTTTAAAATTACTACTACAAGGGCCGTAACACCATTTCTCTCAGCCAACTTTTAAAATGTTAGATTTATATTCAATGTGTGTGTTTCCATTATACATTTTTTTTCATATTGATACTTACCAACATATACATTCAATACCAACAATACTAAAGCTCAAGTACTGTTTGGATACACTGAAAAATACAATGTGAATCAAGTAATTATGTAGTGTAGAAATTAAGAAAAAAGGAAAGCATATTCGAAATATTTTGTGATAAGTTCTCGCATATTCGAGTGCAACTTATTCAATGCGATATATTGTTGAGTGAAATAGAATCCTAAAGGGAGCATTGTGCTTAGTTTTCTTTATTTTCTTATAGACACCGATGAGTTTGATAACCAGTAATATAAGTAACAAGAAGATAGTGTTAGAAGGGAAGTTGATAAAGTCACGTTGTAAATATTCATACCGAAATAAGAATTTATCAGAGATGCCAGGAATTCCTGCATGCTTAAATACGGATTAGCGAGTATCGGGGGTGAATCATTGTTTTGTATTATTTGATGTTGTCGTCTGCCATGTCACGAGTACGGCAATGATAAAAAAAGAAAAAGACAAGAGGGTAATGAAAATAATGATATAATTATTAATGATTATGATTCCAATCATAATAATGATAATGATATTAAAAGGAGAAGCAGCAGTAGTAGTAGTAAGTAGTATGTAGTGGTGGTGGTAGAAACAGTAGTAGTAGTAGTAGTAGTACTACTACTACTAGTAGTAGTAGTAGTAGTAGTAGTAGTAGTAGTAGTAGTAGTAGTAGTAGTAGTAGTAGTAGTAGTCGTAGTAACAGTAGTAGTAGTAGTAGTAGTAGTAGTAGTAGTAGTAGTAGTAGTAGTAGTAGTAGTAGTAGTAGTAGTAGTAGTAGTAGTAGTAGTAGCTGTAGTAGTGGTAGTAGTAGTAGAAGTAGCAATACTAGTAGAAGTAGTAGTAAAAATAACAAGTAAAATATAAAAACGTACCCAGTAGCTGTTGTATTTTATTTTTCATATTCTCTACAAATGCGGAGTAATCCCTTGATAAACAGGGAGCATCACATCCCCTCCCTTTCTCCCTTCCTCCACGGACTCTCCTTCACCTCCCAGCACCCCTTTCCCTACTATCCTTCCTCCACTTCCCCTCACTCTCAACACCTCCCCGTTACCTTACCCCATCCCCTTAACCCCTTAACGCTCAGATCTTTCCTTTGCTACATAAAATCGTCTGTAGTTAGCCATAAAATTACGGAAACTAACTTAATATACCAAATTAGCTCGTGGACAAGGATACTAAACAAGTCATATCAATAAAATATTGCTTATATTAATTAAAATCGTCTAATGGTAGTCAAATTACAATAAAAATTACATTCTGGGACTCAAGGGGTTGTTAAGCCCGTCCCTATCATCCCTTCCTAGCCCTCTTCTCCTGGCTATCCAAAACACAGGCTTAGTGGCAGGCGAGGAAGGTGCCCCACCCATTACCAGACGCCCAAAAGTCCGAAAGAAGGAGCAAGGAATACTGTGTCTGTCCCATGGAATGCCCTGGAGGGAAGGACCACTGATCAAATAGCGCCGACGACAGTGCATAGGAATATACTGCATGAAACAACATCAAACAGTCTTTTTTTTTACAGGATAGGGGGGGGGGGGTGTTAGCACAGTCTGTTTGTAGGGGGACTATAAAAGAACTCCAGTGTACATTTGCATCTGACACACTGCTGGTGAAAACAGTACAATTCCCCAGTGACTGACGGAATGGACAGAATGTGACTCTTTGTTTGACTCGGGACCATTGTGACCCTCGGTACTAACAGCCCAAGCAGCGGAATGTATACAAGGTTCCTCGTTTTTCTCATACCGCATATTATTATAAGAAAATTTGAACGGCGTGGCGCGCACACACACCACACCACAACACACCACTCACACTCACTCACTCATACACCCACCCACACCCAACACTCTCTCTCTCTTCTCTCTCTCTCTCTCTCTCTCTCTCTCTCTCCTCTCTCTCTCTCTCTCTCTCTCTCTCTCTCTCTCTCTCTCTCTCTCTCTCTCTCTCTCTCTCTCTCTCTCTCTCTCTCTCTCTCTCTCTCTCTCTCTCTCTCTCTCCTCTCTCACTCACTCACTCTCACTCCTCTCCTCTCCTCCTCTCCTCCTCACTTCACTCATCTCACTCACTCACTCACTCACTCACTCACTCACTCACTCACTCACTCACTCACTCACTCACTCACTCACTCACTCACTCACTCACTCACTCACTCATCACTCACTCACTCACTCACTCACTCTCACTCACTCTCTCACTCCTCTCTCTCTCCACAACACTCTCTCTCTCTCTCTCTCTCTCTCTCTCTCTTCTCTCTCTCTCTCTCTCTCTCTCTCTCTCTCTCTCTCTCTCTCTCTCTCTCTCTCTCTCTCTCTTTCCTTAATTCCTTATTCATTAAACATTCATTAGTCATTCCTTCCTTAAACAGCTAAACTTCAGCCACTTTACGCATTTCTTTCTTTCTGGGGTTTCATCATTTATCCTTGACTGAACAGTAATTATTATTGCATCGTCAGCATTATTAATTGATATTCCAACTCGTTGTTAATTCAGCCAGCGTTAACAATATGAACATACGTGGTATTAATGAAACCCCTTTGCCCTCCCCCCTCCTCTCACCCCCACACACACACACACACACACACACACACACACACACACACACACACACACAGACGCACACACACCACACACACACACACACACACACACACAGACACAACACAGACACAGACACAGACACACACACAGACACAGACACAGACACAAACACACACACACGACACACACACACACACACACACACACACACACACAGACACAGACACAGACACAGACACAGACACACACACACACACACACACACACACACACACACACACACACACTCAGAAGTAAGCAGTCAAGGGCACGGCAAGGTTTCACGCCATAATACACTTTCATATATAAATACCAACAAGCAGAGCAGCCTCTCGCTCGCATCCGTTTGTCACCAAAAAGACTTACAACTTTCACTATATAACTTTGATCATATTTTGAGTCCCAATGCGTGACCTCCTGCGACATTTGCATGGGTAAGACGGTGACATGATGACTTATATCATACGCCATGTCCCTTCCTCATCCCAAAACGGCCTTGTCTGCCCATATATAGAGCTTAGATTTCATGTGTGTGTGTATGTATGTATGGTGTTGAGAGAGAGAGAGAGAGAGAGAGAGAGAGAGAGAGAGAGAGAGAGAGAGAGAGAGAGAGAGAGAGAGAGAGAGAGAGAGAGAGAGAGAGAGAGAGAGAGAGAGAGAGAGAGAGAGAGAGAGAAGAGAGGAGAGAGAGAGAGAGAGAGAGAGAGAGAGAGAGAGAGAGAGAGAGAGAGAGAGAGAGAGAGAGAGAGAGTTACATGAGTAGGACAAGATAATGATGGTTTTGTTAGCGTCATTCATCGCGCAGGTAAACGGTTTTCGCCTCCATACATGCCGCGTGTATGACCCTCGGTGGCCCACACTCCCGCCGCTTTATGAGCCGCACTGATGGAGTCATTTGGGTTATGGCGGGAATTAAACCGGGACGCGCCTCTATAAATCAGGCTGCTGGGTCGATTTCCACTGATTAAAAATGACAAAAAAAATGATGAAATTTGAGAAATCCATGTGGAAAATCTATCACATTTGAGATCGATAGTAGAAAAAAAACCACCATATGATAATCAACTTTTGGCCACTATGTTAATCAGGCTGCCGGGTCGAGTTCCATTGATTAAAAAAGACAAAAAAAAAGGAAATTCGAGTATTCCGTGTGGAAAATCTATCACATTTGAGATCGATGGTAGCAAAAAAAAGCACCATATGATAATCAACTTCTGGCGTCTATGTTAATCAGGCTGCTGGGTCGATTTCCACTGATTAAAAAAAGAGAAAAAAAGCTTATATCGTTCGAAAAATCCCTGTGAAAAATCTATCACATTTGAGATCGATAGCAGAAAAAATACACATAAGATAATCAACTTCTGACCTCTTAATCAGTATGCTGGGTCGAGTTCCATTGATTAAAAGAGGAGAAAAAATAATGTAATGCGAAAAATCATTGTGGAATTTTTTTTAACCTTTGAGATCGATGGTAATAGACAAAAAAACATAATGGTAATCTATTTCTGGACGGCATACGATCTACCTACGTCTGTACCAAGCACGGCGACAGCATCCCCGCTGACAAGCCTTAATTATTCAATTCCAATCCCCGATAACACTGACAGATAACATTATCAACCACGAAACCGACGATTAATCTAAAGAATTCATGACACCCACTTGAGACATGCCTGTGCAATCCGTGACAACTCTAGAATTACGTGTAATTCCTCGCTGAAATTATATACAAATTTAAAACCACGATACTGTTGTTGCCTTGGAGGGATCGAGCAGGGCAGTGGCAGCAGCGGCGGGACATTAATCAAGTGAGTGAGGCAACCCTATAGCGGGCACCTCTGCGGTTGTCGTGACCCAAGGCGCCCCATGAACACTGGTTGGAACACACGCGGCGCGGCCTACAGGAGGGTGCGGCACAAAGGCTCGCAGGAGGCAGCGGAGTACATCAAGGATATTAGGATTATATACGACCGCTTGGGATGATATATGAATAACCGTGGATTGGATACGAACAGATGAATTATGGATACCTAGCTGTGATCACCTATTGACTACAGATATTACACGTATAAAATTATATGAGTTAGAGTTATGTATTGACATAAGGTATAATGATGATGAGAACAGAGATCCATAGGAAGGAATGTGGAGATTATATAAGGAGAAAAAGAATTGTATAATGGTAACCACAAAACTAAAAAATCCACAACTACAGATATTACACGTAGAAAATTATATGAGTTAGAGTTACGTATTGACATAAGGTATAATGATGATGAGAACAGAGATCCATAGGGTAAGGAATGTGGAGATTATATAAGGAAAAAAAATATGTGCAATGTTAACCACAACCCAAAACTGGCGCTGGAGATGACGTCAGAAGGTACGTCTGGAAGGCAGCTCGGCTGTGAATCATTAAACTGACCTTCATATAACTTTATACCTCTGTGAAGATACAACGCCTTTGTTGTATTGTTAATTAGCAGTTGAAATGTTAGGCTCGACTGTTTCGAGCATAGCTTCAGACGAGCTCACCTCCTAGGATTCGGAAGCCCACCCGGACAGAGTTAGTCCGACTGGCATGCTGTCTGTATCTGCCTTCACAAGTAAAGACGTTGCCACATTAAAGTGTTTCCTGTGTCCTAGCCAGTCAGGAAGAATAACACATGGCGCTGCGGACAGGATCTCTTCGTCGTCTTCCCTCACCCTGACTGGTGTTCGCGGGATAGCCGTTCTGTGGCGACGACAATACCAACATGGGAGACATGGAGCAACTGGCGAATCTGATAGTGCAGCAGACAACGCTCTCGGCCCAGCGTGAGGAACGTATGGTGGCTATGATGGAGCGCTTACTGAGCCCCGGTGGCTCTGGCGCGGCCAGCAGTGATCACCGCCCTGCCACCAATGACGCCCCAGCAAGGTTGCCTGGCGCCGCTACACCAGCACCATTCCTGACCTCATCGGCTTCACTACGTGACTTCGCCGCCTGGAAGATGAAATTCGACGGGTATATGTTGTTGACCCGCGCCGACAACCTACCGCCGAAGGAGCAGCGAGCCATCCTGCTGAGCCTGTTGGACGAAGATTGGACTAGGGTGATCAGGTAAGCTCTTCCAGTAGCTGAGGACACTCTTGCAAAGGAGGTCGTAATGGCAATGGAGGCGCATCTCAGGACGCAAAGGAACGTCTTGGTGGATCGGCGCGAGTTCTACTCCCGGATACAGGAGGAAGGGGAGACCTTCGACGACTTCCTTTGCTCCTTGAAGGAAATAGCCTCCTTTTGTGACTTCTGTCAACATTGCTTCGACACCCAACTTCGAGACCGCGTGGTGTGTGGTGCACGAGACGATGAGGCAGTGAAAACGATGCTGGAAAATAAGGATTTGACGCTTAACAACGCAGTTGATGTCTGTCGAGCGTCAGAAGTGGCCAGGAATACTCATGCTGTGCTTCGTAGTGGTGCGATAGGCAAAGTATCTGCGTACCGGCGACAGAGGAGTCAGACCCGCGAGTATGGTGCAACTCGGGACATTAATCAGAAGTGTACGCGGTGTGGTTACACACGCCATAAAGACTCTACTGCCTGTCCGGCTATCGGTGCTACCTGCCGGAATTGTGGTGAATCAGGGCACTTCCAATCAGTGTGTGGACGCTTTGACGTGGATGTATCGGACGCCTCCACAGAACGTACCACAGAGAGTTTGTCAGTGCCGACTACCTCGAGAGGGGGGGAACGTCGCCATCGTCAATGTAAGCGACAAGTGAGACAAACCATTGCCGATGTGTACACTAAAGGGCTGGCTGCACGCCCCACTCCTCAAGTGTCTGTGACGGTGACTCACCCGGCAGGCGTCGCTAACGTCCGCTGTACGCCCGACACAGGAGCAGAGACTACAGTTATGGGCAGTCAGCTGGCTCTTCGTTTAGGAATCGACATTGATAACTTGCTTCCAGCCCACGCATCGTTCAGTGCTGTTGGAGGCAACCCACTGGAGTGTAAGGGTCAAGTTGGTTGCTCACTGGAATTAGGGGGTCACCGCACTGAAACAGCCGTCCACGTAATTGACAACTTGTCAGGAATGCTGATTAGCTGGTTCGACTGTTCAGCGCTAGGGATCGTACCTGCTGACTTTCCACGGCAAATCGGTACAGTTGTATCTGACCCAAAGGACTCCAAGTATGATGTGCCTGCAACACTGTTTGTGGACCAGAACATTAAGGATGTAAGTCACGAAGTCATCGCTCAGTTACCAGCATGGACACACGACACTGATCCGTCAGAGGAGGTTCGGGCCGCGCACGCGGGTCAAATCCAGGCATGTTTTCCACGCGTGTTTAGTGGCGAATCAGAGTTGCGCACAATGACTGGTAAGCCAATGGTGATAGAACTTACGTCTGACGCGGAGCCATTTGCAGTCACCACCGCCAGACCGCTGCCCTACAGCTGGAGAGACGACATCAAGAAGCAACTCGATGACCTCCTTGCCAAACATATAATCGCGCCCGTCGACTACCCTACGGATTGGTGTCACCCCATGGTGCCTGTGCCAAAGAAGAATGCCGGTATCAGAATGTGCGTGGACTTAACCAAGCTGAACAAATACGTGCGGCGTCCGGCACACCCCATGCTTCCACCACACGTTGCGGTCGCTGATATCGCAGCAGGTCACGCCCGCTGGATGACTACAATGGACGCCGCCATGGGGTATCACCAGATCGCGATTGCTCCTAAAAGCCAGGACCTAACGTGCTTCATTACACCGTGGGGCAGATTTAAATTCAAGCGCGCGGTCATGGGATTGGTGTCCTCCGGGGATGAATACAACCGCAGAGGAGACATCGCTCTGGGAGGCATACCCTACACCATCAAAGTTGTCGACGACATCCTCGCTTACGACGACACATATCGGGCACACCTCCAACACGTGACTGACATCATGCGAAGATGCGACGAGGCCGGCATCACTTTAAACCCTAAGAAGTTTCTCTTCGCGAGGAATGAAGTGGAATACTGTGGGTTCCGAGTCACCGAGAATGGCTACTCATCGAACGATCAAAAGGTCACCGCCATCAAGAATTTTCCTCGGCCTGGGAACATCACTGATTTACGGTCGTTCATGGGTTTGGTCAACCAATTGGGGAGCTTCTCACAGGAAATCGCCGCCGCAGCCCAACCGCTTCGAGATCTTCTGAAGCAAAACCGTATTTGGGCATGGACCGAACACCACGAGGCAGCATTCCTCGAGGTGAAAAGGGTGCTTATATCACCACCCATCCTGGCATTCTTCGATCCGAAACTGCCGACTGTACTGCAGACGGATGCTGCCAGAACGCGAGGGTTGGGATTCGTGCTAATGCAGAAACACGGGGACTTCTGGCGTATGGTTCAGTGTGGTTCACGTTTCCTCACCGATACAGAGAGTCGGTATGCTGTAATTGAGTTGGAGCTGGCTGCTTGCGTATGGGCATGTCAGAAGTGCCGGATATTCCTAGCAGGTTTGCCTCACTTCGATCTGTTAGTGGATCACCGCCCGTTGGTGCCCATTTTGAACCATAAGCTTCTGTCAGAGATAGAAAATCCGCGGCTGCAGCGTATGCGTGAGAAGTTAATCCTGTACAGTTTTACAGCCAGTTGGCAGAAAGGGACGGAGCACCAAATACCAGACGCGCTTTCACGCTCACCGGTCTGTGATCCGGAGCCAACCCTCGACACAGCTGTAGTGAAGTCAGATCCGTTGCACGAGACCTTAATTGCGGCTTTGGAGGCGTCCCGTGCAGCAGAAGATGGCTTTCGACTCGCCCCAGTGGTAGATCCAGGATTGGAAAAGGTATGTGCTGCTGCTTCACGTGATCCCGAGTACTCTTCTCTTAAACAAGCCATCCTACAGGGGTTCCCGGAACATCGCCTTCAGCTTCACAGTATCATCCGGCCTTATTGGAGAGTCCGGCATCTGCTGTCATTGGATGATGACATGATCGTCTACGGGGCGAGACTAGTCATCCCGACCAGCCTACGCAAGGAAGTTCTCGGCCGCTTGCACGAAGGGCATCAAGGTATTGACCGAACGAAGCGCCGAGCACGTCAAACAGTTTACTGGCCTGGGATTGATAACGACATCGCCAACACCGTGTCTGCCTGTCCCCGTTGCCGTATGGTACTATCCAGCCACGCCAACGAGCCGCTGTGGATGGACGACCGGCCGCCCACTCGAGTGTTCGAGTCGGTGTCGGCCGACTACTTCCATGTAGCGGGCAGAACATATTTGGTATATGTGGATCGGCTCTCCGGCTGGCCATATGTGATAGCGTGTCCCAGAACTGCCTCTGCTGACCATCTAGTCCGTGAGTTACGCCACCTCTTCGGCATGACTGGGGTTCCGACTATACTGCGGACTGACGGGGGACCGCAGTTTGCGTCATCAACTATGCGCAGGTTTTTGTATCGCTGGGAGGTTCACCACGAGATGTCGTCGCCGACCTACGCCAGAGCTAACGGTCACGCGGAGGCAGCTGTGAAGACTGTCAAAAAATTGATTATGGCAGCAACGACCGGTAGGCAGTTAGACGACGATGCATTCGAACGAGGTCTCCTGGAGCTACGGAATACGCCACGCGCCAGCGGAAGATCACCCGCGCAAGTCCTCTTCGGGCATCCGTTGCGGTCTGGGGTGCCCACTCATCACCGTGCATTTGCCCCAGAGTGGCAGCGCGCAGCCGATGAGTGTGATGCCAGAGCTGACAATCTCCGGCATCAGACGAAGCAGCGTCACGACCGCTCCGCCCGTACACTTCATGGCTTACGCATCGGCTCCAGGGTTGATGTCCAGAACAACGTTACAGGCCTATGGGATCGTGCAGGCGAGGTGGTCGGAGTTGGCGACAGGCGAAAATACCTCGTAAAGCTGGGCAGTGGGAGACTTTATGGGAGAAATCGCCGATTTCTGCGTCCGTATCGGCCCCTGCTCACGACTACGCCTGCAACGTCTCATCCTGCCATGGAGACTTTACCAACGCCGCCTACGTCGCCTGCCCAGTCTGACAGCCACAATCACCGTCAAGGAAGACAAGATTCCCCGTCGCAGTAATCGCCTACGCCAGCCTCCTGAACGTCTGCACGTCACTTGGGGACCTGTGGCTTCATACACTTAGCTCTTTTTATAACCATTGTATGTCGAGTATTTGTGGTTAATGTATATATTTTCGTTGATTTTTGTTATAATGTTCATTGCTTAAGATTCGTATGTGTTTATTCATCTTGGGGGAGGTGTTGTATGTATCTTGGGGGAAGATGTTGTATTGTTAATTAGCAGTTGAAATGTTAGGCTCGACTGTTTCGAGCATAGCTTCAGACGAGCTCACCTCCTAGGATTCGGAAGCCCACCCGGACAGAGTTAGTCCGGCTGGCATGCTGTCTGTATCTGCCTTCACAAGTAAAGACGTTGCCACATTAAAGTGTTTCCTGTGTCCTAGCCAGTCAGGAAGAATAACACAGCCTTGAAGATATAATGAAATACGTAAATCATAAAGGTCAGACCACTCATGGAATATCTCAGCAAAACACACAGCAGGTCCTTCAAGAGGTGGGATTATGAAACACAGCAGGTTGCTCGCCCTTATACTATTGACCGACCCGCTGCGAGGTTAAACAACGGAAGATTGAGGAAGATAAAAAACATTTTTTTTAATGATAAAAACGAAATAGCCGCTATGGAAAGTTACGTATCTATTATAAAGCCGATATGCGAAACATTATCGTAAATTCTCTCTCTCTCTCTCTCTCTCTCTCTCTCTCTCTCTCTCTCTCTCTCTCTCTCTCTTCTCTCCTCTCTCTCTCTCTCTCTCTCTCTCTCTCTCTCTCTCTCTCTACATTTTTTTTTTTTTTTTTTTCTCTCTCTCTGGGTGTCATGTAATCTTTTCCTCTCGACTCTGTGTATTTGCAGGTGACAGCAATCATTAGTATCTGGTGGCAAGAAAAATTACTAGAAGCGTATGTGGGCGAGAAAAACAACACACAAGCATCAAATGAACGAGCATTGAAAACGATGCCTCGCCGGCCGTCCATACATTCTTCAAACGGAACATGCAAAAATGTTCACACGCGATATCTGAGCGAAAGAGAAAACAGACAGTCATACGAGAGACTGTACTGTAACTATGCATGTAAAAGACTGTACTGTAACTATGCATGTAAAAGACTGTACTGTAACTATGCATGTAAAAGACTGTACTGTAACTATGCATGTAAAAGACTGTACTGTAACTATGCATGTAAGAGACTGTACTGTAACTATGCATGTAAAAGACTGTACTGTAACTATGCATGTAAAAGACTGTACTGTAACTATGCATGTAAAAGGCTATGAAGGTTTATAAATATAGAAAGGAATTATGAAATGCAATGAGCTTATCAACTGCCTGTATACCAGGGAAATTGCATAATCTTTCATTCAACTTAAATTAAGAATAGAAAGAAGTGATGTAGATTTAATGTTTGCAGAATAAGAAAGCTGAGGTGGTATTGTATTTAATCAAGCTGTTTCCTATTATCATAAGAACATATTTTCTCCAATAAACCTTAACTTACAAAATGTCACAATAAAAGGTATTGAATTCTTAGGCACAGATAATACAATTTTTTTTTATAATTATCTGCATTAAATTTGTGAACCATTATAGTAAATAATGAAAAACCTTGAAGTAGTAAAAATGACGGACGATTTTTACATTTATCTAATTTTCCCAAGTGGAGGCAGAAGATAAGTACGGACAAACATAAGGGTAAGAACAACTACATGCTTCATAATGGGCATGTCTGAAGGAGGTGTTAATACGTGCTTCATAATGGGCATGTCTGAAGGAGGTGTTAATACATGCTTCATAATGGGCATGTCTGAAGGAGGTGTTAATACGTGCTTCATAATGGGCATGTCTGAAGGAGGTGTTAATACATGCTTCATAATGGGCATGTCTGAAGGTGTTAATACATGCTTCATAATGGGCATGTCTGAAGGAGGTGTTAATACATGCTTCATAATGGGCATGTCTGAAGGAGGTGTTAATACGTGCTTCATAATGGGCATGTCTGAAGGTGTTAATATGTGCTTCATAATGGGCATGTCTGAAGGAGGTGTTAATACATGCTTCATAATGGGCATGTCTGAAGGAGGTGTTAATACGTGCTTCATAATGGGCATGTCTGAAGAATGTGTTAACCCCTTCGCGCCCAGATCTTTCCTTTGCTATATAAAATTGTATGTTGTCGACCCATAAAATTACGAAAAGCAACTGAATATACCAAATTACTTAGTCGACAAGGATACTAAACAGGTCATATCTATAAAATATTACTTATATTCACTAAAAAAAAAAAAATAGTAGCCAAATTACAGTAGAAATTAACCTCTGGGTCTCAAGTGGTTAAAGGGCCACGAGAACCTCCAGTAGAAGTGACCCCCGCGAGGCAGCCTGGGTGTGATCCTGTGCCCGGCTCATCCCGCACCGTCTGCACCTTCCTATACACCCGCCCTGAGACTAATGGCTCTTAGAGGATAATAATGGCGATAATACTGGATTCTCTTTTAAGAGGATGAAAACGGCTTTTGTTTCCGATTTACTTTTACTGCAATAGATCTCCTTCACGTCGAAATTTTTTTGTGTCGTTTGTCACAGGAACAGTTTTGTTAATTCACTCTCAGGATCGTGTTTTGTTTCGTAGCAAGATAACAGCAGGACACGGAGCCTCGAGAGGATGTCACTGGGTGTGTTCAGTAGGCGAGCAGCCCTCCAGAAGTCTTAACGTGCTCCCTTAGAATGGAAACTCCTTATAAATCAAGTGGAAGAGGCGGGTAATGAAGCGCTAAAATTCTCCTCAGTCTCCAAAGACGAAACTGATTCATTTGGAGGAAAGAACTATTATTTTCCCCCCATTGATTTTTTTTCCCATGAAATGCGTCACTATTTCTTTTTACTGTGTGTGTGTGTGTTTGTACATTTTGTGAACCTTCTATGTCAGCTACCTCAGATGAACCGTAACCACCACCACCACCACCAATCCATCATTACCACTTCCTCCTCCTCCTCCTCCTTATCTTTAGCGTCTTCTCCTCCTCCTTTTTGGCGTCGTAGTCTCCTGTCATATATTTCTTTTATATATACAGCGGACTATCAATCACGAAACGACTTAACAAATAGCCTCGTTGTGTAAAATGAGGAGTTTCTCGCAAGACTTTCACAAACGTCTTAACCTGTCGGGGATTTAGCAGCAAGGGGAGAAGGGCGTCTCATGGGTCCTGCGGTGGTTCTTACGTCCAAGAATCACTCCCCTGACGCGGCAATACGCTACAAGGCACTATGATTTGATATAAAAGCTCTTGTTTTCATAAAATAAACCAATTTTCTGAATACAATATTATATTTTTCTTACAACACAACACACCATCGGTTACTTTGCTGTGAAAAAATATGCTTCTTACAATAAAAGGATTGCACGGAGTATTTACTTCGCTTTTTTGTGCCCATATTTCGATATTTTTAAAACGACAGACTCAGACGATTCATCTGCATCCCCCCCCTCCCTCTCTCTCTCGCCCACCTGCCTCTGCTGCTCTCATTTCACGGCACTAACGCACAGTCCGGTTACTTCTCAATTTTTTTCTCTCTTTTGTCTCCTGTGGTGCCTTTTGTGCCAAAGTCTCAACTCCTGCGACCCCAGCTTTCCTCCAGCCTCTTTCCACTTTTTTTTTCTTCTATTTTTGGGTTCGGTCTAAACCCTCTCACCTGCCCCATCCAAGCCAAACCCTCGGTCCACAGCTTAACCCTCAGGCACTTCACGGAAATCTCCAGCGTAAGAATGATACACAACAAAACAAACATTTCCAAGTTTATATCATTTGTCAATGGTGACGGTGACGTGGCTGTTTCCCGCTGCCACAAATACTCGTCTCTTCATCTGAACTAATGATAACACAATGTTCGACATAACTTCTTGAAATCATTGTTGGAATACTTGGAATATGAAATCTGAATACCCGCGAGAAGAAGACTCTGTAAAATGGCAACGTCGCGCACATGCACACTGCAATGTAATGTTTGTGGCTGTGAACACCAATGAGAAACTCCCGAAAATTATGAATATAATCAAATAAGAAATTCAGTTCAATCAAATATAAATACAGATATCTAGAGAATAAATAAAAATACATGTGTATTATAAAAGAAAGCATTTGGTAACTATAAACCAATCCTGAGCTTCTTTTGCAAAAGTCTTGCAACGTCAAATTCACAACAAATATGTAGCTGCAGCTGTGAGTGTACAACGTAAAAAAAGTGTCACTGTAAAATTAAATAACATGGCACCAAAAACAATAGTGATAAATGTTGGGAGAAGTCCACGCGATAGATTACGATGACAAGGGATACAAGGATCGAGGATTAATATGAACAAGGGATACAAGACCAATCAAAATCGTGAAAATCATAAAAGAAAAGAAATGGAATTGTGCCGGGCCTGTGGCAGCAAGTGTCGTACAACTCTCCGAGGCGATGTTGTTGCGGCCTGAAGACACCCAGACACGCGGCGGCCAGGCAAATGTTTGTCCAGTCCAACTCCAGCGGCCAGGGCAGTGGGGAGGGAGGGGAGGGGGGGACTAGTGTACAGGGGGTGACGAGGTAAAATTAAAACACGAAATGAAGTTCCTATTAAATTTTTAGTCATAATGTCGCATTACAATGGCCAGAAAACACGGAGAACTCCCTTAGCAATGCAAATATTCGTAAAACAGTCTGACAAAAAACTAAAACACACACATAAGCATGGAGTGCTGGTTTTACAAGGCCTCCACTCTCGGCTTCTTTTCCCTCCGCTACAGCCTGTGAAGGGAGCGTGGTTTTGCATTGTGAACTTGACGTACGGCGGCAATCTGTGAGGTCTTTCTGGAGGAGCCGCGTACGTGTATCAGTGTCCGGGATAGTGTTATGTAAGTACCTCCCTAATGGCGTCACTCCCCTCTGAATGATGAGGGGAATCGCTACCCATGGCTCCTGCTGATGTGGCTTTTGGCGCCGCGCTGGCCGTCGGGAGTTTAGCGCCCCACTAGGTGCATTGGCGTTGAATGCAGCCTGCACATAAACTTTTCAGATATAACGCTTCCAAGACATACGTGCAACATGACGCCTCATGGTAATGCAATTAAACAATTGATCCATCTCGGTGAACAGGTGGGAATCGTATGACGAAACTTTTTGAGCCTTGAGGTGGTCTATGATAATTTTTCCTTTTGAAAATAATACTCACGGGTACTCAAAAATTGCTTGGTGATCTTCGGTTATTAAGTTTCCTTAATTCTCAAACAGCAGAAGCAAAGACACTCACATAGTCACATAACACATTTCCTATGGTCAATACTGGTTAAAGACTACCTATACTGTAGTGTTCGGTCACTCTGGGAGATTATCATACAACTGTAAAACAAAAAGAAAGAAACAAAAGGAAAAATACAGACAGTCATCACTAAATTTACATGACAAAGGCTTTTCAAAGGATTTCTTTACGAGACAGAATACTAATGCAAGGGCGTAGAATATAAAAAATAGACATGTAGATCTGCATTGTATACCACACTATGTACATAAACAAGATGTTATACAGAAGTAAACTAAAAGGAATAAAACGTACAAACAAAGAAAGGAAAGGTCAATTCATAGTTCGTGCTAATACCTTTCCACGAGGAGTGTGAATCGGTTAAATGACGAAATGTACAATATTACTCGAGTAAGCGCTTTTAACTGCATCTCTCAAACTAGGATTGGTAACTATTATTTTTTTCTTACAACTGAAGCTTACTGAGCATTAACTGGCACCCGAGAGAACACAGTGCACAGTGACGTATTCCCATCGATCAATGCCGAGTGACCGACACAAGAAAAACAAGGACACTTGCTATTATGAAAGGAGAACATCCATTAGCAGGACCGACCTTCAGGGCAAGAGGCACAAAGGTGAGCAAATTAAAAATAGAAAAGCTTGTATATTAAAGGAGGTACAGGTTCATTTCCTCAATAACAACGAAGCCGCGGCGATAAGTCTCCATCAGGAAAACACACAATTACATATGTTTTCTGGAAAAGGCATAAACAAAAATAGAATAGAAGAAAGAAAGCAATAAATGACGTTCTCGGTAGCGGATTATTACACACGCACACGCACACACACACACACACACACACACACACACACACACACACACACACACACACACTCACACACACACACACACACACACACACACACACACACACACACACACACACAAACCCATTAGTCTAACTGGACTCTAAAGAACAAACAAGCTAAACACACCCATCCACCCATCCACTAATTCACACACAGAATATGATAAGTAACATATACAAAAATAAACCAAGATAAAATAAAATAAAATGATAAAAAATAAAACAGAAATACATTGCACGTACACATATTCAACCCCTTCACATCATTCCCATCTCCATTCCCTTCACTTCCACTCCCTCCTGCAGGCGAACATAACACAAAAAACAATACAGGTTCGGCGTAAATATCGCTCTGTAGGAAAAATTCACAAGAGCAGCAACAAGTCAGCGTAGCAAATTAACAAATCCGACAGGACATATATAGAGAAAAAGGGTGTAAAGGCAACAGAGGGACGCTACAGCTCGGCATGGAAACAGGAAAGACATAAATGAGAATACACACACAGCAAAAAAAATTCGTATGTAAAGCACAGGTGTTGTTTGGCAGGTAAATATAAGCCTGATGGTCGGCTGTAGTCCATTATATTTGCAATAGTAAAGGATTTAATGACTATATTGTTCAGGTGGAAGGGTGTAGTGTAGTGTGTGGCGGCAGATTATTAATGGGTTTTTGTGGTGTGTAGGGTTTTTATAGACGTGCAGGGATGCAGACGTGTTGGGGCTAATGGTGTGATTGGCGTCTTTGTGGCGTTGTGGCGCGGTGTGGTTATAGAGACAGAGTTTATATATAGAGGGAGATGGAGTTGTGGTGGTTATGGATTGATTTGATTGTGGAAGAGTGGAGCTTAGTGGATTATTTACTTTCAGGTAGTGGGTAGTGGTTACTGTCTCGGTAGAATGTTATTAAGTGGTAGATTTACGTATTTGTGGATTGAATGGGTGTTTTATATGATTTACGTATAGAGATAAATAATAAACAGTGGAGTGGCAATGTTAAATGTTTCTCGAGTGGCTGACAGGCTTGTTAGTGAACCAAAGAAAACATATCTTCCTTGAATAGCGGCGTTGAGGATATAAAGTGAATGAGTTAAGCTTTTAGAGATGTAGATACTAACTATAACTAACACTAACTAATAGGAAATATGTAAACCAGGGAGGGATATAAAGTTTGAAATGCGGTAAAATCTTCTTAGATATATAACTAGCCAATCGTGATTACTCAATAAAAGAAAACATGGAACATATCAACCATGAAACGACGATGTGTTTAGAATACTGGTTAGAATACTGGTTAGAATACTGGTTAGATACTGGTTAGATTACTGGTTAGATTACTGGTTAGATTACTGGTTAGATTACTGGTTAGAATACTGGTTAGAATACTGGTTAGATTACTGGTTAGATTACTGGTTAGATTACTGGTTAGATTACTGGTTAGAATACTGGTTAGATTACTGGTTAGATTACTGGTTAGATTACTGGTTAGATTACTGGTTAGATTACTGGTTAGAATACTGGTTAGATTACTGGTTAGAATACTGGTTAGATTACTGGTTAGAATACTGGTTAGAATACTGGTTAGATTACTGGTTAGATTACTGGTTAGATTACTGGTTAGATTACTGGTTAGATTACTGGTTAGAATACTGGTTAGATTACTGGTTAGATTACTGGTTAGAATACTGGTTAGAATACTGGTTAGATTATTGGTTAGAATACTCGTTAGATTACTGGTTAGAATACTGGTTAGAATACTGGTTAGATTACTGGTTAGAATACTGGTTAGATTACTGGTTAGATTACTGGTTAGAATACTGGTTAGAATACTGGTTAGAATACTGGTTAGAATACTGGTTAGAATACTGGTTAGATTACTGGTTAGATTACTGGTTAGAATACTGGTTAGAATACTGGTTAGAATACTGGTTAGAATACTGGTTAGAATACTGGTTAGATTACTGGTTAGAATACTGGTTAGATTACTGGTTAGAATACTGGTTAGAATACTGGTTAGAATACTGGTTAGAATACTGGTTAGAATACTGGTTAGATTACTGGTTAGATACTGGTTAGAATACTGGTTTGTTATACTGGTTAGAATACTGGTTAGAATACTGGTTAGATTACTGGTTAGAATACTGGTTAGAATACTGGTTAGATACTGGTTAATTACTGGTTGAACTTAAATTAATACTGGTTAGAATACTGGTTAGATTACTGGTTAGAATACTGGTTAGAATACTGGTTAGATTACTGGTTAGATTACTGGTTAGAATACTGGCTAGATTACTGGTTAGATTACTGGTTACATTACTGGTTAGAATACTGGTTAGATTACTGGTTAGATTACTGGTTAGAATACTGGTTAGAATACTGGTTAGAATACTGGTTAGAATACTGGTTAGATTACTGGTTAGAATACTGGTTAGAATACTGGTTAGAATACTGGTTAGAATACTGGTTAGATTACTGGTTAGAATACTGGTTAGAATACTGGTTAGAATACTGGTTAGATTACTGGTTAGAATACTGGTTAGAATACTGGTTAGATTACTGGTTAGATTACTGGTTAGAATACTGGTTAGAATACTGGTTAGATTACTGATTAGATTACTGGTTAGATTACTGGTTAGATTACTGGTTAGATTACTGGTTAGATTACTGGTTAGATTACTGGTTAGATTACTGGTTAGAATACTGGTGATTACTGATTAGATTACTGGTTAGATTACTGGTTAGAATACTGGTTAGAATACTGATTAGATTACTGGTTAGAATACTGGTTAGAATACTGGTTAGATTACTGGTTAGATTACTGGTTAGATTACTGGTTAGATTACTGGTTAGATTACTGGTTAGATTACTGGTTAGATTACTGGTTAGATTACTGGTTAGATTACTGGTTAGATTACTGGTTAGATTACTGGTTAGATTACTGGTTAGATTACTGGTTAGAATACTGGTTAGAATACTGATTAGATTACTGGTTAGAATACTGGTTAGAATTACTGGTTAGATTACTGGTTAGATTACTGTTAGTATGTTAGATTACTGGTTATATTACTGGTTAGAATACTGGTTAGATTACAGAATACTGGTTAGATTACTGGTTAGATTACTTGTTAGATTACTGGTTAGATTACTGGTTAGATTACTGGTTAGAATACTGGTTAGATTACTGGTTAGAATACTGGTTAAATTACTGGTTAGATTACTGGTTAGATTACTGGTTAGAATACTGGTTAGATTACTGGTTAGATTACTGGTTAGAATACTGGTTAGATTACTGGTTAGATTACTGGTTAGATAGTAGATACTGGTTTAGATATACTGGTTAGAATACTGGTTAGATTACGAATACTGGTTAGAATACTGGTTAGATTACTGGTTAGATTACTGGTTAGTATTAACTGGTTAGATATTACTGGTTAGAATACTGGTTAGATTACTGGTTAGATTACTGGTTAGATTACTGGTTAGATTACTGGTTAGAATACTGGTTAATTAACTGGTTAGATTACTGGTTAGAATACTGGTTAGAATACTGTAGATGTTAGAATACTGGTTAGAATACTGGTTAGAATACTGGTTAGAATACTGGTTAGATTACTGGTTAGAATACTGGTTAGAATACTGGTTAGAATACTGGTTAGAATACTGGTTAGAATACTGGTTAGATTACTGGTTAGAATACTGGTTAGAATACTGGTTAGATTACTGGTTAGAATACTGGTTAGATTACTGGTTAGAATACTGGTTAGATTACTGGTTAGATTACTGGTTAGATTACTGGTTAGAATACTGGTTAGATTACTGGTTAGATTACTGGTTAGAATACTGGTTAGAATACTGGTTAGAATACTGGTTAGAATACTGGTTAGAATACTGGTTAGATTACTGGTTAGATTACTGGTTAGAATACTGGTTAGAATACTGGTTAGAATACTGGTTAGATTACTGGTTAGATTACTGGTTAGATTACTGGTTAGATTACTGGTTAGAATACTGGTTAGATTACTGGTTAGAATACTGGTTAGATTACTGGTTAGATTACTGGTTAGAATACTGGTTAGAATACTGGTTAGAATACTGGTTAGAATACTGGTTAGATTACTGGTTAGAATACTGGTTAGATTACTGGTTAGAATACTGGTTAGAATACTGGTTAGAATACTGGTTAGAATACTGGTTAGAATACTGGTTAGATTACTGGTTAGAATACTGGTTAGATTACTGGTTAGATTACTGGTTAGATTACTGGTTACAATACTGGTTAGATTACTGGTTATAGTATTACTGGTAGATATAGCTGGTTAGAATACTGGTTAGAATACTGGTTAGATTACTGGTTAGAATACTGGTTAGAATACTGGTTAGATTACTGGTTAGAATACTGGTTAGAATACTGGTTAGAATACTGGTTAGATACTGGTTGGTTAGATACTGGTTAGAATACTGGTTAGAATACTGGTTAGAATACTGGTTAGAATACTGGTTAGAATACTGGTTAGATTACTGGTTAGAATACTGGTTAGAATACTGGTTAGAATACTGGTTTAGATGAATACTGGTTAGAATACTGGTTAGAATACTGGTTAGAATACTGGTTAGAATGTAGATACTGGTTAGAATTACTGGTTAGAATACTGGTTAGAATACTGGTTAGAATACTGGTTAGAATACTGGTTAGAATACTGGTTAGAATACTGGTTAGAATTACTGGTTAGAATATGTATACTGGTTAGAATACTGGTTAGAATACTGGTTAGATTACTGGTTATAGTAATTACTGGTTAGAAATACAGGTTAGAATACTGGTTAGATACTGGTTAGAATACTGGTTAGAATACTGGTTAGAATACTGGTTAGACTTGAACTGGTTAGAATTACTGGTTAGAATACTGGTTAGATTACTGGTTAGATACTGGTTAGAATACTGGTTAGATTACTGGTTAGATTACTGGTTAGAATACTGGTTAGAATACTGGTTAGAAGGTTAGAATACTGTTAGAATACTGGTTAAATACTGGTTAGTAATACTGGTTAGAATACTGGTTAGAATACTGGTTAGAATACTGGTTAGAATACTGGTTAGATTTATGGTTAGAATACTGGTTAGAATACTGGTTAGAATAGTATGATTACTGGTTAGATTACTGGTTAGATTACTGGTTAGAATACTGGTTAGATTACTGGTTAGAATACTGGTTAGATTACTGGTTAGATTACTGGTTAGAATACTGGTTAGATTACTGGTTAGATTACTGGTTAGATTACTGGTTAGAATACTGGTTAGAATACTGGTTAGAATACTGGTTAGAATACTGGTTAGATTACTGGTTAGAATACTGGTTAGAATACTGGTTAGAATACTGGTTAGAATACTGGTTAGAATACAGGTTAGAATACTGGTTAGACTACTGGTTAGAATACTGGTTAGATTACTGGTTAGAATACTGGTTAGAATACTGGTTAGATTACTGGTTAGAATACAGGTTAGAATACAGGTTAGATTACTGGTTAGAATACTGGTTAGAATACTGGTTAGAATACAGGTTAGAATACTGGTTAGATTACTGGTTAGAATACTGATTAGATTACTGGTTAGATTACTGGTTAGATTACTGGTTAGATTACTGGTTAGATTACTGGTTAGATTACTGGTTAGAATACTGATTAGATTACTGGTTAGAATTACTGGTTAGAATACTGGTTAGATTACTGGTTTAGATTAACTGGTTAGAATACTGGTTAGATTACTGGTTAGAATACTGGTTAGAATACTGGTTAGATTACTGGTTAGAATACTGGTTAGAATACTGGTTAGATTACTGGTTAGATTACTGGTTAGAATACTGGTTAGAATACTGGTTAGAATACTGGTTAGAATACTGGTTAGAATACTGGTTAGAATACTGGTTAGAATACTGGTTAGATTACTGGTTAGATTACTGGTTAGATTACTGGTTAGAATACTGGTTAGAATACTGGTTAGAATACTGTTAGATACTGGTTAGAATACTGGTTAGAATACTGGTTAGAATACTGTTAGAATACTGGTTAGAATACTGGTTAGATTACTGGTTAGATTACTGGTTAGAATACTGTTAGAATTACTGGTTAAATACTGGTTTAGAATACTGGTTAGATTACTGGTTTTGATTACTGGTTAGATACTGGTTAGATTACTGGTTAGAATACTGGTTAGAATACTGGTTTAGATTACTGGTTAGAATACTGGTTAGATTACTGGTTAGAATTACTGGTTAGAATACTGATTACTGGAATACTGGTCTAGAATTACTGGTTAGATTACTGGTTAGAATACTGGTTAGATTACTGGTTAGAATACTGGTTAGAATACTGGTTAGAATACTGGTTAGATTACTGGTTAGAATTACTGGTTAGAATTACTGGTTAGAATACTGGTTAGATTACTGGTTAATACTGGTTAGATTACTGGTTAGATTACTGGTTAGATTACTGGTTAGATTACTGGTTAGACTACTGGTTAGATTACTGGTTAGATTACTGGTTAGAATACTGGTTAGATTACTGGTTAGATTACTGGTTAGATTACTGGTTAGAATACTGGTTAGATTACTGGTTAGATTACTGGTTAGATTACTGGTTAGAATACTGGTTAGATTACTGGTTAGATTACTGGTTAGAATACTGGTTAGAATACTGGTTAGATTACTGGTTAGATTACTGGTTAGAATACTGGTTAGATTACTGGTTAGAATACTGGTTAGAATACTGGTTAGATACTGGTTAGATACTGGTTAGATTACTGTTGATTACTGGTTAGAATACTGGTTAGAATACTGGTTAGAATACAGGTTAGAATACTGGTTAGAATACAGGTTAGATTACTGGTTAGATATACTGGTTAGAATACATGGTTAGATCATTACTGTGTACCATTACGTAGATTGCTGGCTTTGTTACTGTACAAGGAGCTGCAGATCTAACCAGGTTGCCATTACTCTTGTAGATATACTTTGATTATATTTGCTTGTTTGTTAGTTAGTTGTTGTTCTTTCTATTACTTTTCTCAATCATCTTTTTGATCTTCTCTTCTTCCTTCTCGTCGTTCTCCTTCTTCTCTTTCTCCTCCATTGAATGTCCTCTTCCTTTACTGAGAACATATGAACGAGCTACCGCATTATGGTACCCATTGTGTTCTTGAATGAGTGAACATCTTACAAGACTGAACTGGTCCTAATCGCACTTCCACTCCTCCTGTTCCTCCTTCTCTCATCTATCCCTTCCTTCCTTTCCTCTCTCCTTCTCTTCCCTCTCGCCCACCCGACCTGAACACGCTGCAACGCCTGGTACCTTTGGATCAATTAACACCTTATATTACTTGAATTTCTCCTCCGGCTTCTCCTACACCTCCACCACCTCTCCTCCTCTCCCATCCTCCTCCTCTTATCCACCTCCTGTCTTGCCTTTCACTTCACCAATACATGAACACGCTGGAACACCTATTATGAGTACTGAGAACCCTAAGGACAAGAGAGCCCGTAAGTCCTCATCTCCCGCAGGAACTAAGATGCGCCTTCCTTCCTACTTCCACAAGCCTCCTCTCCTCGCCCCGGAATACAGTAACCTCTGCTCGCCGCCATGATAAAGCTTCATAATGGCCAAAGTTAGGTTTCAAATGGCCGTTTCAGACGTTCTATCTATACACTTATTCCTGAAAGCTTTTTGTGTTATGTCCATAGTGAGAACGTTAGTAGATGAACAAATGGCGAATGGAGTTTGATTAGATGGAGGTCGGAAAATCGCTTTTGTTTACCTTACTATCCAGCCAGGTATGGTTTGGAACTAAATTAACACTTTCACGCCCAGATCTTTCTTTTGCTATAAAGAAAATCCTATATTGTTAGTCATAAAATGGTTTGGAGGGCATAACATTTGATGGAGGGCAAACATCTGCGTAATATTTTGTGTGTGGACTATTTGACGTGTGATGTGCAGGTTAAGTAGCGGCATGTGTGATGTAATGCCATTTACCTGAGTTGCGAAATGAGCAGATTTTATCCCGTTTCACAATTCTTTATCCAGTGTTGCAAAATGTAGCGTTCACTATTTTGGTATTTCACGCCCCCAACTCTGCCTGACCCCTAGTGAGGCAGACAGACCATGTTTTTGTTTTATTCATATTCGTGGTTGCCTGAAATTATGAAAAAAAAGTAGTGTCCAGATTCAGAGTAGAAAAAAATATAATCGCTAAAAATCACTTACTAACTTTGTATAATTCAATAATCAGACTAAAAATTTGATCTAACGACACAGCGAAAAAAAAAAAAATCATAGGGATTACATATATTCTTTCGTGTTGCTTCTTTTTAAACTTAAACTGCTAATGCGATCTGACTAAAAGAGAAACATAAAAACACGCAGCAAGCATCACCTGATTAGCCCCTTCTGAGCGTCTCTGATCACCTGTTGACCCAAAACCAATCCCCGTGCACAGCGCCACCTGACGGGAGCGACAGATGAGATGATTTGCTTTTAGGCTTCAACAAAACCTCGCGACTGAGCACGAGATTACGCGGCTCACCTTCACTCTTTAAACACGCAACCAGGAGGCAAACTCAGCACAACCATATTAAAGTTTTATCTCCTGAATGTGAAATATCAAAGGGGAGATGGATGCCATGAAGCTGAGAATCATATTGCGAGGGAGAGAGCAAAAGGCAGATAGAGAGAGAGAGAGAGAGTTAGAGGGTGAAAGTAAAATGCTCCTTGTGACAGGTCTCTCTCTCTCTCTCTCTCTCTCTCTCTCTCTCTCTCTCTCTCTCTCTCTCTCTCTCTCTCTCTCTCTCTCTCTCTCTCTCTCTCTCTCTCTCTCTCTCTCTCTCTCTCTCTCTCTCTCTCTCTCTTCTCTAATCCGTGAGTATTAGGATCACAGGACTAGATACATCGAAGAAGAATATTCCCGATTGCTTATGTAAATGCTCAAAACGATATGATATTCACTAAAACATTGATATAGAAGCATCTAAGACTATAACCATTTTACTTCCTTGTGCGAGGCGGATAACGAGTGGCAGTGTTCCATGTGTGCTGTGTACGTAGCGTGACGACATGCAATCGACAGTGAATGGTAACAACACAACAATGAAAGCTTGTATTATGTGAAGTCAGCGTGAGTACAATACAGACGTAATTTTGTTTCACTGAATGATCTCTTTTATAGCTTTCATCATTTTATTTCCATATTTGCATAATCACGCTATCATGAGTTTGTATTTGAGTTTTACCATGAGTGAAAAAGACTGAACACACTTGCAAAAAAAAAATGTATGTCGACACATTGCCTTTATGGAATAGAACATAGCCTAGTTGTTGGTTTTTTTTTTCTCTCTCTCTCTCTCTCTCTCTCTCTCTCCTCTCTCTTCTCTCTCTCTCTCTCTCTCTCTCTCTCTCTCTCTCTCTCTCTCTCTCTCTCTCTCTCTCTCTCTCTCTCTCTCTCTCTCTCTCTCTCTCTCTCTCTCCATATATACCCTTTTGTCTCCATATAAACACATATAAATGGAAAAAGATGAAAAATAATATCAGTCATTTTTCTCTTTACGTGTGTTTAATGGTATAAAAACATGGCAGCCTTACGAAAAATGGCTTATTGTGGGAATGCTCAAAATGCGAGAGAACTATTTGGTGGCGAGTAAAGGAGAGTCAGCGGGGACGTTGATCCGGATTCTGGGTCACAACGGGACGCTGGTAATGCCAACATGGATTCACTCACGCATTTCCAGGCGCTAGGAATCAACCCTTAACGCCCTTAACCCCCCCCCCCCCCTGATATCACCCTACTAACTTAACACTATTCTTAACCTCTTCACGCCCAGATCTTTCCTTTGCTATAATCAATCGTCTGTTGTTGTTAGCCATAAAATCACGAAAAGTAACTAATTATATATCGAATTAGTTAGTCGACAAAGACACTGAACTGGTCATATCTATAAAATATTGTTTATATTTACCAAATCGTCTAATGGTACCTAAACTTACAATGGAAATTACGTTCTGGGCCTCAAGGGGTTAAGACTCACCAAATCCACACTTCTACAGCCATATAGTATTAGACTACAACACTATTTACTAGACTACTAGGCTATTTACTACAACTACACTTAATGATACTTATTATACACACATACATACACAAAATACGTATCTGCAGGTACAAATATTATTTTCTATATATCCCAAATTTACATCCTCATCCAATTTACATCATTTACATCCTCTTCCCTTATCTATATAGCATCCTGACTTTGGCATATATAAATCCATTCATACTTATCCCTATCCATCTATTCTCTTTTATCCATCGAATCCGATTAGCCTTATTGAGTAAGGTAACATTCTATCCCTGCAATATCTCTCATGCCGTGAAGCTACGAGTAAATAAATAAAATCTGAACAATAAGCAAATAGCCTAAGCTCAATAGTGATTAATTTCTCTTGAATAACTTTTCTCTTTGTGTTATTTCATATTGAGTTAGGGTGAATATCCTCTTCGTATTCTATTCGAAGAGAACGTACGAATAGAAATAACGTAAATACTGATATATAATATTTTTAGTACACATATCTTTTCTTTCTTCAGTAAGGGAGATGCAACGTTCTAGATGTGATCACCTCGATACCTACATACTCTTCTTCTCACAGCACAAGTACAAGTTTGCAAATGTTAACCCTTACTGGCATCAAAGTCACCGAATCAAATAGTAAAGCTAAGTAAGTGAATCAATCAGTCATTCAATCAGGTACATCAATCATCAAGTTAATCAGTAAGGCAATCCATCAGCTGGTGAGTTAGTCAATCATTTAGTCAATTAACTATTCAAACATTCAGCAAGTACATCATCGATTTTTCAACCAAGTGGCCAGTTAGCTTAACGATCTAACGAGAAAGTCAAGTACCTGGCCACCCTTTCAGTCACCCAGTCACTCCTGAAGACCAGTCACTTGTGCCACTCTAAAGCCAAAGGATCGTATGAAAGACAAGGTTCCCGTCCTATGAAATACTAAGGATTCAATTAATCAAAGCCCTTTAGCTCTTTCTCGTATATCTTCAATGCGAATATCAAATAAGGCTCTCTCTCTCTCTCTCTCTCTCTCTCTCTCTCTCTCTCTCTCTCTCTCTCTCTCTCTCTCTCTCTCTCTCTCTCTCTCTCTCTCTCTCTCTCTCTCTCTCTCTCTCTCTCTCTCTCTCTCTCCCCTCTCTCTCTCCTCTCTCTCTCTCTCTCTCTCTCTCTCTCTCTCTCTCTCTCTCTCTCTCTCTCTCTCTCTCTCTCTCTCTCTCTCTCTCTCTCTCTCTCTCTCCTTCTCTCTCTCTCTCTCTCTCTCTCTCTCTCTCTCTCTCATTTCAACAACCTTCCGGCACCTTGGATGGATTTCGCTCACTAACGAAGCTGCTTAATTTGCCATATCCTTCCTCTTCACTTCTTTATTTTCATTCATTGATTAATTATCTCCTCCTATTGTGCTTGTTATAGGAGAGGTGACAAAAGTAGTAGATGTATTATTATTATTATTAGTAGTAGTAGTAGTAGTAGCAAGTAGTAGTAGTAGTAGTAGTAGTAGTAGTAGTAGTAGTCGTAGTCGTAGTAGTAGTAGTAGTAGTAGTAGTAGTAGTAGAGTAGTAGTAGTAGTAGTAGTAGTAGTAGTAGTAGTAGTAGCAGTCGTAGTAGTAGTAGTAGTAGTAGTAGTAGTAGTAGTAGTAGTAGTAGTAGTAGTAGTAGTAGTAGTAGTAGTAGTAGTAGTAGTAGTAGTAGTAGTAGTAGTAGTAGTAGTAGTAGTAGTAGTAGTAGTAGTAGTAGTAGTAGTAGTAGTAGTAGTAGTAGTAGTAGTCGTAGTCGTAGTAGCAGTAGTAGTAGTAGTAGTAGTAGTGATTGACGAAGAAGGAGGAAGAGGAGAAGGAGGAGGAGGATTTTTTCCCCTTCTCTGCGGTGAACGGAAGACTGTCTAAACTGGAGAAACGGAGACCAATAGAAGGGGAAGAGAAAGATAATCCCACCAAATGGCTCACGCGAACCAATAATTCCCAGGAAGCATAAACTTTTGTAGCTGTGAATGTTTTCTTTTAGGAGTATTACTACTATCATTATCATCATCACTATTCCCTATCATTTACTATCACTATTCACTATTCCTTTACTATCACTATTCACTATCATTACTATCATTATCGTTATTATCATTACTATAGTCATCACTGTTCTTATAAATCATTTACTTCTCTTCACACACCTGTCGGCTAATGCGGCATTCATATTTAGACAAAAACAAGAAAATAAAAAATTAAAGTTAACTCAGTTTTTTTATTAATATGATCATTTTCGGGACAAATAAAATGTATGAGGATGGAGTTCATATCTCTCCTTTCTTACCTCTCTAAATCCTCTTTTCTTTTATCATAATGTATAGAAACCGTGTCTATGCCCTTTTAAAGTCTCTCAGGAGCTAACGATACGTAATAATTATAATGATAAAAACAATGTTGATAATAGTAACAATGATAATAATATTGTTTAGTTCAAACTCCTATATTCCTCACCCCCGTAATAGAGCCTCGAGCTATATTTTTTTCTCGTCCTGAAATAACTCCACCTCTCTTTGCCCTTGTCGCTCACACCTACCCTCTAAAACCATTTCCTTTAGTAACTATTCTGCCCCCCTGTCTGATTCATTCATTCCTCTTCCTTCCTCTTGCCCCTTCCTCCTCCTGACATCTCCTTCCTTCCTCTGCCTCTCCTCCCCCTACCTGCTGCCCAAGTCGTGTATTTCCTCTTAATCAATACACCGTCTGGCGACCACCACGCTCTCCCTTGCCACATTCAGTCACCCACTCCCTTTCATCCCTTGGCTTGACTTGAACTGTTAATCTGTACACTCAATTTCCTGAAATGGGATTAGCAAAACTTTCACCTGTTCTTCCTCCTGTTCTCTCCTCTGGTCTCTGGAACTCCCCCGTGTCTTCATGTAGAGTTGCGAGAACCTTAACTTTTCATCACTGATCGACATACTGAAGGGAAGTTGGATCGAATAACTTCAAGTAAGCCCAGTGTCTCCCGTCGAGATGCCCGACTTGGCTGTCATCCACTAGTCCCCTTCACCACAGCGTGTCTCCGGGGTCGCCAGGATGTCCCATAGGAGGTAGGTGTCTCCTGTTGTATTAAAGGCAAGATAATGAGTCCGTATATTGTAGTGACACTTCAAAGCCGAGAGCTCGTCGAGTATTCACTTTGATCTTCCTAGGCCTCTATTTTGGCTTCTGTGGAAATATTCCTCATCTCGGTCAAGTCAGCCTGATGACTTCTTTGGACAATGGTTTTGAGGTTTCTTGCAAATACTCATTTTTACATCTGTTTTCCTTACCCTTTCTATCTTCTTATTTATATTAGTAATATGTGTTTTGTGACATATCTTTAAGCAAGTGATCTTTATCCGATACAGCAATTGCCTTTCTTCCCCAAAAATTTACAATAACAATTCTTGCAACTGAACATCAACTAAATAATCTCCTTTTGTCGAGGTTACCCGCTAAAAGACAACTTAACTAAGACATAACATCACCCATGCATCCTATCCACCAATGAAAGGATCAACTCTGGGAATCCATTTACACTGCTGTGACGCGAACATCGTAACTTTCCTTTGACACAAAAGCGACAGAGTGCCACCGCGGGGAGACCTGCGAGGCGCCGGGCTGCAATGTCACCTCCAACGGCTCCACAAAGTCCCTGGAGGAAGAGCCTCTGCCCCATACATCAGGAGGAAGGGAGGGGGAGCGGGGGCGTGTCACTCGATGGGGCTGGTGATCCGTAGCATTTTGTAATCTGATTCACTCGTCAGATTTCCCAAAGGACGATTTTCAGCCCCCTGATCATATATATATACCTTGCAGGGGAGCGTGGAGACGGAAGAATCTTTAAAACACACCCGGGAATGTCTTTTGTCAGCCCTGGGGACGCGGGACTCTGGATTTTTCGTGCTACATTGGGTTGTGGCAAGATGAAGCTTATTTTAGGGCCAAGACGGTACTGCCTCGTGTGGTTTATGGCGTGCAGACAGCGGGAGAAAGGATGAGGAGTGTGTGAGCAGTGACGGGTGAGAGGGTGACGTGGGGGTAGCGTGGGAGGGGAAGGGAGAGGGAGAGGGAGAGGGAGGTCGGTGCATCAGGGAAGACGTGAATGGAAAGGTTTTTTCAGTCATTGGCTCTAAGCAAGTTCACCTTCAATTTCCATCAGGAAGAGGGTAGAAATGAGGGCATACGCTAAGCTGCACGTGGCCTCGGTGCTCATCTCCGTCGCATTAGCTCTTGAACCTGTGGAGGGTGACAATCTGCTACCCCGAGACACAGGGCTAGTGTGACATCCGGGTTACCACAGTTACCTTCCCCAGATTCCCCCCTTTCCCAAAAAAAATTTCTCCTCCCCCCCAAAAAAAATTTCCTCCCCCCCAAAAATGTTCTTTTAATAAAATAAAAAAAAAAATATATAAATCGACAAGAACAGACAAAAATCCACGTTACTAAGGGTTCCTGAAGCCGCGAGGTGAGCCAAGGAACAGCTGGCACCCCTCCAACCTCC
>JACEEZ010009345.1:12500-20000 GCA_016584305.1 Chionoecetes opilio | reverse complement strand
AAGGATAATATGAGTATATACATAGGTTAGGACGGTGGACACAAAACAGAGGAGGTTACGGTAGGAGCGTCAACATTTAGGTCCGCACACTCCACACTTAAGCTTCAATGTGGAAAAAAAAACTCCACAAGACCAATGCCTGAGCCACTGTCATCGCCTCAGCCTTCCACACACATCTCACCGGTAATTCCAGGTGCCAGACAGGAAAATTCTCACCTCATCCCCAGCACGAGGGAGGAGATGAGGCCCCGTGGGAACCTGAGGGCGTCGCATGCATCACCTGTCAACGGCGTGGATCAGTTTGAGGTGTAATTTGTGGCGTGTTCTAGTGAGTGACAACACGCAGGGGTGGGCTGCACCTCCCCAGAGTAAGACAAACAGGAGGTGTCTTGTAGTATGATTGTTATGCATCGATGTTCAGGCACGGCATCAGCAACATGTGTGTGTGTGTATGTGTTGTGTGTGTGTGTGTGTGTGTGTGTGTGTGTTTGTGTGTGTGTGTGTGTGTGTGTGTGTGTGTGTGTGTGTGTGTGTGTGTGTTTGGTGTGTGTGTGTGTGTGTGTGTGTTGTGGTGTGTTGTTGTGTGTGTGTGTGTGTGTGTGTTGTGTGTGTGTGTGTGTGTGTGTGTGTGTTTGTGTGTGTGTGTGGGTGTGGGTGTAAACTTCTTTTATTCGCTTTCCTATTATTCAAGGCTGTAAAAAAGAAATATAAAGAAAGTGTAGGATAACTGCAGAGCAAAGTTATTAAAAGTTCCGTTTCACCGAGCAGGCGCTGGTAATGGCAAGTAACCAGGAAAAAAATAGGCACATTGACTTTTTTTCTTCACGGCAGTTCAAGTAAAAACACTTGATATTCACTACTCTAGAGCAGCTCTTCGGTACCATTTCTATTTTTTATACATGCAGGTTCACAAAATAATTATGAAAATTCCACGGAACACGTACTGCATTTTTCACACAAAACATATGTAAATGATTTTGAGGTGATGAAGCCAGCCATGCGTCCAGTGTTTTATTTCTCCGGAGAACCATCCAAAATTAATCCAGTGAGGCACCTGACATTTTTAATAACGACAAAGATAGTTTTTAGAATACATCATATTAAGGTTAGAGAAAACACCCTTTACAGCAGTGTGATTATAGGAATCTCGCGGCACACTTACGTACTGTGACATATACTAAGGGGATCATAACTCGTGTGTGGGTGTGTGTGGGTGTGTGTGTGTGTGTGTGTGTGTGTGTGTGTGTGTGTGTGTGTGTGTGTGTGTGTGTGTGTGTGTGTGTGTGTGTGTGTGTGTGTGTGTGTGTGTGTGTGTGTGTGTGTGTGTGTGTGTGTGTGTGTGTGCGCGTGAGTAAACAATGCCACAAAATAAACATTACCCACCAAGAAAATAACAAAGAGAGGGTGGAGAGAGAGAGAGAGAGAAGAGAGAGAGAGAGAGAGAGAGAGAGAGAGAGAGAGAGAGAGAGAGAGAGAGAGAGAGAGAGAGAGAGAGAGAGAGAGAGAGAGAGAGAGAGAGAGAGAGAGAGAGAGAGAGAGAGAGAGAGAGAGAGAGAGAGAGAGAAGAGAGAAAAAAAAAAGAGAGAAAAAAAAGAGACAGACAGCCAAGCAGACATACATAGTGGCAGACATAGACAGACAAGACAGACAGAGACAGACATAGTGGAAGCCAGGGATGTAAACAGACAAGAGCCAGATCCTGTTTATGGTCACGACTTAAGATGTGATCGTGGAGGTCGTTAGCTGCTAAGGAGGGATGTAATGGTGATTCAGGAGAAGCGTGACTGAGATGAACAGATAAAAGATGCCGCCACACTTCTGCCTTGTGATGATATTGCAGCGTACAGATAAGGCGCGAAGAATAAACTGAGTAAGTGGAGAAGAAAAAGATTATGATAAGACAGGAGAGAGGAAGAGAGTGACTTTGTAGGAAATTAAGTAAAAGAAGGAGTAAGATAATTGATAAATGAATATAGACAAGGGATATAAACGAGAGGAATGAAGGTGAAAGGATACTGATTACTAAACGAAGGAAACAAACGAGAGAATAGATGACTGGGCGGACTGATGAACGAGGAAGAAAATTAATAAGAGAATGGGTGAGAGGGAGAGGGAGGGGAGACCAGAAGAAGGGGAACGAGTGTAGAGGGTGATGAAGGAGGGAGTGATGAGGAAAGGGAGAGGTGAGGGAGGGAGGGAGGGAAGGATGGAAGCGAAAGGCCTAGGTTTCCAGAACACCTTCAGGGTCAGTCTGGAGGGCGTGATCACTACCTTACTAATCAAGATAATGTTTTAGTGTCCCACAGCAATACCTCTTCCCCTCCCTCCCTAATATGGTCATTGTTTTTGTAGGTACTCACGCACACCCCTACACACTCACACGCACACCCCTGCACACACACACACACCCACACACACACACCCACACCCACACACACACACACACACACACACACACACACTCGACACGCACTTTCACCATTAACGTCAAGTGATCGTAATAATTCGCTTCGTAAGCTAGGTTCATATATACGTAAATGGTAACTGTAGTATATATAAGAGAGAGAGAGAGAGAGAGAGAGAGAGAGAGAGAGAGAGAGAGAGAGAGAGAGAGAGAGAGAGAGAGAGAGAGAGAGAGAGAGAGAGAGAGAGAGAGAGAGAGAGAGAGGAGAGGAGAGAGAGAGAGAGAGAGAGAGAGAGAGAGAGAGAGAGAGATCAACAACTGTAAAAGTGTCTTCCAATTCCAACAATAGAATCTGCTATATATGTGCGCTGATTCGGTACATTTCATTCGCAGAGAAGGTAAATGTGGACCTGACTGTTCTCGTGGGCGACTAGGAGGAAAGAATGCATTGCTGGTTACTTCTTACACAGCTCAGAATAACGAAAAGTGAAACATAATAATAATTCTTCAATGTTGCGCTTTAAGATGGTGGCAAGCAAGTACTTAAGAATCAATATCTTGCAAATGAAAACCGAAATGAAAGCCTCCAGACATTTCGCCTGTATTGTTCGATGAAACTACCTAGAAATGTTCAGTATGGATAGTCGACGCAAACCATACAATAGGGACGTGCGTGGTGTCTGGACGCAGTGGTTTCAGCAGTATGATAAAGTATAGTACGTATATAATGAGCCTCTTTGAGCGAAACGTGTGAAAAAAAATTGTATAATATTTCATAACAGCTTACTTCCGTTCAAATGCCACTGATCTATTGTAATGAGCTTCAATATAATTCTTTTTTGGCTTTTGAAACAATATTCCGATTAGTTTTTCATCATAATACCAATGGTTTTATATTAACAAATATACCTGAGTCGGGGGATAAAAGATATGAATGATGTATAAGAACTTGAAAATCCAAGATAAAAATTTACAAAATGATAGCGTTTTAAAGCACGGATTCAGGAAATGTGTGTGTGTGTGTGTGTGTGTGTGTGTGTGTGTGTGTGTGTGTGTGTGTGTCTGTGTGTGTGTGTGTGTGTGTGTGTGTGTGTGTGTGTGTGTGTGTGTGTGTGTGTGTGTGTGTGTGTGTGTGTGTGTGTGTGTGTGTGTGTGTGTGTGTGTGTGTGTGTGTGTGTGTGTGTGTGTGTGCGCGCATGGACATCATAATGAAGGTATGCTTAATAATTTTTTACAAAGTAGCTTGCGAAAACAACGGGTCCACTGCCTGCACAAACAATACCCACACTACCTCGGGAGGAAAAAAAATAGTGAGAACCATTGAAAGAATTGATGAATGTTTAGAGGCAAATATAGGTTCTAATCGATAAGAGGAAAAATGCAAGCGGGTCAAAATGTTTTTAACGCTGGGCTTCGAGGCTGGAAAGGTCACACACTGGAAATGTTGTATTGTGCCCATGTGTGTGAAATATAATTCTTCTCTGCTTCGTTAGTCAAAGGGTGGAAACCTGTACCGTTGAGTCATTATTATGGAGTGGACATGATAGAATATGATTTTAACCCCTTCACGCCCAGATCTTTCCTTTTCTATATAAAATCGTCTGTAGTCAGCCATACAATTACAAAAAGTATCTTAATATACCAAATTATTTAGTCGGCAAGGATTTTTTCATTTTTTCTTACTCCTTTTTTTCTTCACATTTTCATCATTCACACCACGCTACATAAATATTAATACCATCTTTTATTTCATCACTTTTCACTTCCAAAAAAATATCATTCCCTGTACAACATTAAACGATATCAAGAAAAACAATGTACGATGTAAACTCAATATATACTATTTTTCAACGGAGATAAACGAGTCATATCTATAAAATATTGCTTATAGGCACTAAAAATCGTCTAATGTTACACAAATTACAATGGAAATTACGTTTTGGGGCTGTAGGGGTTAAGTGTCACGTAAAATGAGGGACAAATACGAGAAAAAAAGAATAGTGCTATTTTGTTTGGCTGCAAGTGTAATAAGAGTGTACTTTTGCGAGAGAGAAAAACCATTCAACCGTTCTTTATGGCATGACACTTAACAATTACAAAAGTGGAGATTACAACACCTGTCTGTGTAAAAGGAATGATGGAAATATGTGTCGTATGATTTCCAAGCACAAAAGTTATAAAAGCAGTCAAGCAAATATTCCTTTTTATTACTGAATTCAGGGAAAAATGTGAACTGGAGTCCCGGATGTTCAATTCTGGTTAATCCTCTTACATTTTCTCATTTTTTCTTACACCTTTTTTTCCTCACATTTTCATCATTCACACCACGCTACATAAAAATTAATACCATCTTTTATTGCATCACTTTTCACTTCCAAAAAAATAGCATTCCCTGTACAACATTAAACGATATCAAGAAAAACAATGTACGATGTAAACTCAATATATACTATTTTTCAACGGAGATAAAGTTAACGTGGTAGCGCTGGTTGGTTCCCTCACACCCTTTTTAGTCCCTTCCCTGCCTCGTTGCCAATATTTACGAAGTTGTCAGTCAATCAGTGGCATTCGGGAGCTCCGGCGCGAGTGCGACGACTGTTTTCCCACTGACCTTCGGCGACTACGACCGGATTTTCTTGTTCCAGCTTTTCTCCCCTATACTACACTAACTGTTATTATGATTGCGTTAGGAAATATCGTCATGCAGGACTATGGATTCATTACCGACACACACACACACACACACACACACACACACACACACACACACACACACACACACACACACACACACAGTTACATACCATTTTTTCACAGAATTTCACACAGGCGTCCAAACACATTCACGCGAGTACTCATACAATCTCTGTTTCACACACACCTACATCCGCCTACCCTAGTTGTTTGTGTGTATGTGTGTGTGTGTGTGTGTGTGTGTGTGTGTGTGTGTGTGTGTGTGTGTGTGTGTGTGTGTGTGTGTGTGTGTGTGTGTGTGTGTGTGTGTGTGTGTGATTATGTATGGGTGCGAGCAATACCTCTGTCCTGACCTCCATATCTCTCTCTCTCTCTCTCTCTCTCTCTCTCTCTCTCTCTCTCTCTCTCTCTCTCTCCTCTCTCTCTCTCTCTCTCTCCTCTCTCTCTCTCTCTCTCTCTCTCTCTCTCTCTCGCTCATCTGCATATCAAATATCACCCTGAACGTGACATGTGCCATCCACAGTATTAACCTCAGCCGTGTTAGTTTTAGTTTTTACTCGCCACAGCAAGCCTTCCACTCATTCTTTACAAATTCGAATATGCTCTTGGAAATTTGCCGAATATATTCACTCAGTAGGAAAAAAAGAGAGAGAAATGAAGAGTCACTGCGTTCCAAAAACCATCCTGAGCTCAACGTCACTTAAATCATCTGTAAAGCAAATATTTGGGAAGGACCTTTGAAGATTGCGGAATGTGCCTTCGTCGCCTAATTAATTGCCAAGGCAGATTTTCTCATGGCTACGAGAGAAAGAGAGATGGAGAGAGAGAGAGTAGAGAGAAGAGAGAGTAGAGACGAGAGAGAGAGAGAGAGAGAGAGAGAGAGAGAGATGAGAGAGAGAGCAGAGAGAGAGAGAGAAAGAGAGAGAGAGAGAGAGAGAGAGAGAGATATAAGATTTTCACCTATCCTGAGACACTTTGCAAGTACCAACTACAAGGTTATTGACTATACAAAGCGCCACCATGTCAGCACGAACTAGGCGGACTCGAACCGCTGACCGAATGCACAGGGACGCTGCACATTGCGAGCTCACGTCTCTACACCTTGCCAACCCTGACGGGCAGAGAGAGAGAGAGAGAGAGAGAGAGAGAGAGAGAGAGAGAGAGAGAGAGAGAGAGAGAGAGAGAGAGAGAGAGAGAGAGAGAGAGAGAACGAGAGAGAGAGAGGAGAGAGAGAGAGAGAGAGAGAGAGAGAGAGAGAGAGAGAGAGAGAGAGAGAGAGCTGCGTAGAACTCCCTTTTTTTACAGGCAGGAGAAAAAATTCGAGTTGTATTTCTCTCTCTCTCTCTCTCTCTCTCTCTCTCTCTCTCTCTCTCTCTCTCTCTCTCTCTCTCTCTCATCTCTCTCTCTCTCTTCTCTCTCTCTCTCTCTCTCTCTCTTTGTATACATTATTACCATTATTGTCGATGTTATTATTCCTCCTGATACATTAACTGTCCATTTCAATTTCAGTTTATTCATTTATTTTTAACTGAATTATGGTGATCGAGTTGGTCAACGGATTGCAACATAGCATAATATCTCTCTCTCTCTCTCTCTCTCTCTCTCTCTCTCTCTCTCTCTCTCTCTCTTCTCTCTCTCTCTCTCTCTCTCTCTCTCTCTCTCTCTCTCTCTCTCTCTCTCTCTCTCCTTCCTCTCTCTCTCTCTCTCTCTTACTCTCTCTCTCTCTCTTACTCCTCTCTCTCTCTCTCTCTCTCTCTCTCTCTCTCTCTCTCTCTCTCCTCTCTCTCTCTCTCTCTCTCTCTCTCTCTCTCTCTCTCTCTCTCTCTCTCTCTCTCTCTCTCTCTCCATTTATGTACTAAAACAAAACATAATAGTTTACCCCAAAACCATGATTGCGTTATGCAGCACGTGACAATCATGGCACATCACGTTTGGAAATCAGGTCATTTATTTGTAAATTGGATATTCTGATACTTTGCATGTGTTTTGCTGATAGAAAATAAAAACACCACCAAATGGTTTTTTTTTTAAATTACCGAGCTTCAAACAGAGAGAACCAATGATGGCGTCGCTCGGATGTAAATATGATCATACGCAAAATATATGGTGGAATAAATAGGTAATATGGTGATGTGGTGAGCCGGATGTAATCTTGCGTGACCTGACCTGACCACACCCACGGCCCGGCCATCATTATTATTCATCTCTAATATGATAGCAGAAACTTTTTTGCGAAATTCATAATAACAAAACTTTGACTTAACGTTATCCTTCAGAAATAGATAATGGGAAAAAATGAATAAATAAATAAAGAAAAAAACGTCGTACAAGGAATTTTTTATTTTAATATTTTTCTGAACCGTTGAAAGGATCTGTTCCATGTTTGAAATTTCAGGTGAACT
>JACEEZ010009345.1:0-7500 GCA_016584305.1 Chionoecetes opilio | reverse complement strand
ACACACAGTAGTCACACACACCACACACACACACACACACACACACACACACACACACACACACACACACACACACTTATGTTCGCTAAGTCAGTGGTTAGCATGGCGGCGTGCAATTATGTGTTCCTGTTGTTCATGGTTCATGTTGTTCAAAATAAAACCCCGTTCAAGCTTTAGGATTTTTCGCTGGTAAGCAGGCGCACTAACCGATTATCATTATTATCATTGTCATTGTCATCATTAAAAGCGCACCATCTACAGTGTTGTATAATAAACAAATTTCATCGAGGGACCCATCATCATAAACATTTCGTTGTGAGCATCAACAAGCCTATAAAACCAGCCTGCTATGCCTGCCCGGCGCTCCTCTCTCCACTTCTAGACGCTCTGGGCTCTTTTCTTGCCATGAAAAGTTTAGTTTCTCTGAGGGTCACGACGTGCTGATTCAGTTCGGTGTTTGTATAGGTCACGCTTCTTTAAATTCTTTGGAAAAAAAATTCCTCACACTTTTTGATATTATTTTTGTCTCATCTCACTTTGTCAACAAGGATAAGTTTATTCATTCACTGAGGTTGTGATTCATGAGCAGCAGTTGAGAGGCCACGATTCTCATCTACATTTTAATCAAACCTTAGCAGTGGCCCTGAGCTGGGTGAGGGAACGTTACTTATACAAAAAAGTCATGTCATAATATCATATACAAGAAGATATAATAACTTGTTTCACTAGATACATGGGGTAGAAAACATGGACTAAAAAATGAGACCACATGTCCAAAAAAAATGAAAGTTAAGAATACAGAACTTAAAAGAAAAAGAAAAGGAACAGAGAGAAAAACAAAGAACATTATTGGCAAGAGAATCGACAAAAAAAATGAAAAGGTGCATATTGTCCGTAATGCAAACGTTTAAACTATTAAGAAAATATTGACATGCAACATAACAGAATGGGTGATTATAAGGAATTATACTTGATGTTTATAAGGAGCAGAGAGAGTGAAAGTGGGACGATGACGATGTGGAAAGACTGACAAAAATCATGTGCAAGCTACTCAGGCATGATTTTTTTTTTTTTTTTTTGTGTGTGTGTATGTGGAGGGAAGGGGAACGCGTGGTGGAGAAGAGTACCTGTGCATCTGACTTCAGGTTTATGTCAGTGTGAAAGGAGAATACTGATGGATAAGTAACATACTGAGGAATCAACTACGCCACGAAAAGACAAACAACAAAGTGTGAAAGTGCATGACTACACACCAGCGTTACGTAGAATCTTTTTTCCCCTTCTTCTCTCCCCCTTTCCCCTCTTCTCTTTTCTCCCCTTTCTCTCTTCCTCTATTTTTCTTTCCTTCTTCTCTCCTTTTCTTCTCCTCTCTCTCTTCCCCTCTCCTTTCTTCCCCTCTCTCTCTCTCTCTCTCAGATTGGGCAGGGGGCCTCTCATCCGCACGGTACCAGCTCGTCTCACCTCTTTTTAATTAAGGATAAGCCATTCAATCTCCACAACGCTACGAGGCAAGGAAGAGAGAGAGAGAGAGAGAGAGGAAGAGAGAGGAGAGGGGGAGAGAGAGAGAAAAGGGGAAGGGGAAAAAAAAAAAAGAGAGAGGGAGGGGGGAAAAAAAAAACAAAGAGAAGGAAGGAAAGTGAGGAGGAAAAAAATGAAGGGAGAGGGAAGGGATGGTTTGAATAAAGAAAAAAAAGGGAAAGGAAGGAAAAAGCAGGAAGGGGATGAGGACGAAAGAAAGAAAGTAAAAAAAAAAGCTGAAGCGTAAAAGTAAACATTAAAAAAAAGTGAGACTAAAGTTTATTCACATTTTCCATTTCACTTTGGTTCAATCTAAGCAAAGAAGACGTAAAATATTTTAAGATTTTTTTTTTTTTTTTTTTTTTTTTTTTTCCCCCCCCCCCCCTTTTTTTTTTCCCCCTTTTTTTCCTCTTCTTCTTTTTTCTTTTTCCCCTTTTTTTTTTTTCTCTTCTTTTCCCTTCTCTCTCTCTTTTCTTTTCTTTCTTTTTTATCTTTCTCCCTCTCTCTCCCTCCCCTTTCCTTCTCTCCTCTCCCTTCTCTTCTGTCTCTTGTTCCCCTTTTCCCCCTTAGTAATGGAAGTCACCAAAAAAACCAACAACGACAAAAAAAAAACACAACAACGCAACAACAACAACGACAACAAAAACAACAAAAAACCCGGGGACAACAAAAAAAAAAAAACACAACACACAACAAAAAAACAACAACGCAACAACAAAACGACAAAAACAAAAACAAAACAACCAACAACAACGGACAAAAACCCAACAAGACAAAAAACAACAACGAAAACAAAAAACAACAAACAACACAACAACAACAACGACAAACAACAACGAAACAACAAAACGACAAAAAACGACAAAAAACAAACAACGACAACAACAACAAGCAAAAAACAACACGACAAAAAACACAACAAAAACAAAACCCAAACAAAACAACAAAACAACAAAAATAACAAAAACAACGACAAAAAAAACAAAACACAAAGAAACAAACAACACGAAAAAACAACAACAAAAAATCTTGTCAAGGCAATATTTATGCGCGTTTCTTCCATGGGGTATCGCCCTTCTTAGGGGGATGCCAAAGTCCCACAAATTTTTTCCCCCTAAGTTCGGAAAAAGTTAGAAACCATGCTCAAAAATTAAGAGGTTTACGTCTCTGCAACACTTCTGGTGAGATTTGTGCTTATACTGATCGGCGAAAGAGAGAAGGGAGAGACGGAGGAAGGGGGAGAGGGGAGCCGGAGACGGGAAAAGGCCATTTGTAACGGAAATGAAAAAAAAAGTAAACCCTCACCCGAGAAAAAATTTCTACTTGAGAGAACGAAAAAAAAAAATAATGAATGGTTTCGAGTGCTTCACGGAGCACGGGGGAAACCCGGGGGGGGGGGGGGGGGGGGGGGGGAAGGGGGGGCAGATGTGAAAGCACGCGTAAACCAAAAAAATGCCCAAAGCAGCCCACCCGCACTCAGTAACGACGACGATGATGATTATGATAATGATAATGACATAAAACGCTGTGGAAAAGCCTGTACGCGCGATCTCACCACCTGACGTGACTTTTATTGCATGACCCTTTAGGCACTGGTAAGGTAGCGTGGGTAGGGTGGAGTGAATCAGGGGCGGGGCAGGTTAAGGCGAGGTGTGAGGTAGGTGCGGGGCGGGGGTAGCGGGGGTCAGGGGTGGCGGGGCGTGGCAGGACGAAGTGTGTGGTCGAGGAATGGCTCTCTGGTGACCTTCCTTTTCCTCAGACGTATTTTTCCCCCGCCACGCCCGCCCTGATCCTGTGGGAAGCCAAGTTTTCCCCCAGAGTTATAATGGCTCGATGCAAGTTTGAACGCAGGCTTCCTTGTGAAAATTTCTGAAGTTTAAAGAGATAAGTGCGTACTCGTGTATATATTATAATTTTTTTCGTCATTATTTCTTTTTGCGTATGGATTTATTTTTTTCTTCCTTTTCGTGACCTTAATTTAGTTTACAATTTTGAAAAATTCTGATAATCTGCTTATTACTTCATCGGAAATAACGAAACAAAACATGATATTTTTCTGTATATTAACATCATGAACCAACTCTCGTGTTCAATATCATATTATTTAGACCTCTTTATCCACTTCCTCTCTCTCTCTCTCTCTCTCTTCCTTCTCTCTTCTCCCCTTCTCTCTCTTCTCCCCTCTTCCTCTCCTTCTTTTCTCTTCCCCTCTCTCTTTCTCATCCTTTTTCTCTCTCTCTCTCTTTTTCTCTCTCTCTCCTCTTTCTCTCTTCTCCTCTTTCTCTCTCTCCCTCTTCTCATCTTTCTCCCTCTCTCTCTCTCTCTCCTCTCTTCTCTCTCTCCCCTTTTTCTCTTCCTCTCTCTCTCTCACTTCCCTTTCTCCCTCTCTCCTCTCTCCTCTTTCCCCTCTTCTTTCCTCTCTCTCTCTCTCTCCTCTCTCTCCTTCTCTCCTTCATCTCTCTCTCTCCTCTTCTCCTTCTCCTCTCTCCTCCTTTTCTCTCTCTTTCCCCTCTCTCTCTCTCTCTCCCCCTCTTTCTCTCTCTCTCTCTCTCTCTTCCTCCTCTCTCCTTCTCTTCTTTCCTCTCTCTCTCTCTCCTCTCTCTCTCTCCTCCCCCTTTTTTTCCTCTCTCTCTCCTCTTCCCTCTCCCCTCTCACCTCTCCTTTCCCTTCTCCCCCCTTACCCCCTCCTCCCTCCCTCTTCCTTTTCCCCACCCTTTTTCCTTCTCCCCCCTCCCTCCCCTTCCCTTTCCCTTTCCCCCTTTCGCCTTTTCCCCCACCCCCCTGCCCTCTTTTCCCCCCTCCCCCCCCCTCCCTCCCCTTTCCTTTCCCACTCCCTTTTCCCGCTCCCCCTCCCCTCCCCCCCTTTCCCCCCCTTTTCCTTTTGGGCCCTTCCCCCCAAGGGGGGTTTTTTGTTTAAAGTTTTAAATAAAACCCCGTCGGGAAAAAGCCTGTGTGCCCCCCAGGCCCCCCGTATCTGCCTTGTTGTCTGCTTGTGGTATTCGGTCACCGCTTTTTGTGGTGGTGATGATTGTGGTGAATGTGGTGGTGATAAGTGTAGTTTACAGTGGTTTATTACAGTATTGTGACTATCAATGTTTCTTAACGATTTCGTCATACTGAGCTACTATAACATGCGTACAGACTTGCATGTTTAAGGAAGCAATGTCATAATTTGGGGTCCTTTCTGAATTTTACATGAAACGCAGGTTCCGCGATGCATTTAAATGGTGGCTCTGTGCTCAAAAGTCCAGAATTGTGGATGAAAAATAACAAGTTGGTTTTATAGCGGTATCAGGAGCCTCCAAACTTTCGGGTCATCAATAATGGTTTGGAGGAACACAAGGAACAGAAACCACTACCTTGGAGAACACATGAAAGTCTTGCAACCCTCACACGAGACATGACCACAAACCAAAAACACACAGACAGAGACACAGACAGACACACACACACACACACACACACACACACACACAACAAAAACAACGAACACACACACACACACACACACACACACACACAAACACAACACAACACAACAGACAACAGGACAGACAGAGAAAGTGAAGACAGGAAAGAGAAAGAGTGAGAAGACAGAGAGAGAGAGAGAGAGAGGAGAGAGAGAGAGAGAGAGAGAGAGAGAGAAGAGAGAGAGAGAGCGAGAGAAGAGAGAGAGAGAGAGAGAGAGAGAGAGAGAGAGGCAGTATAGAGAGGGAATGCACTGACGTCCCCCAACAATAAAATATCTACAACATTCGGTTTCGGCCCTGAACATGGTCTCCCGCCCCATCACTCTCCTCAGTGGCCACGCCTGGTCGGGGGGCACCACCCCAGACACGTCCTTCTCTGCTGGCCAAACAAGGTACTGCAAGATCGGCACCAGCAGGAGAAGGAGTACAAAGAGGGGGACAAGGAGGAGGAGGAAGAAAAATTGGAAGAGGAGGAGGAGGAGGAGGAGGAGGAGGTTAAGCCGTGCCAGGGAAGCAGACATCATTCTTACAGGCGCTGCAGGACAGAAATCAGGCGCATTAACTCCATTGCTGTGGAAAATGCGCTTCCATCGTTCGTCATCATTACCATCATCGTCTAGTGGGCTACGCGGTGCTTCTTGTTAAGCTTTATTGCTGGTGTTCCTCGCCTGTCTGTGTGCGGCAAATGACTTAAAAAAGGTGCGCTGGGAGTGTATCTTGGACAAATTTTCTTTTCAAACTGATAAGAACATAAGAACATAAGAAAATAAGGAAGCTACAAGAGGCCGCGAGGCCTACACGTGGTAGTTCCTGTCACCTAACACTACCTACATCCACCTTTCATCCCCATCCATGAACCTATCCAGCTCCTCTTTAAGCTCCCCTAAGGCTCTGCACAACTACCTATCTACTGAGACCTTTCCCATTCATTACCACCCTTTTTTGGTGAACCAGTTTTTCCCTATTTCCTTTCTAAATCTACGCTTTTCCAGCTTGAATCCGTTACTTCTTGTTCTACCCTGGTTAAAACCCGTAAGAACGTTTCCTACCTCTCCTTTATTAAATCCCTTTATCCACTTAAAAACTTCTATCAGATCGCATAAAATATAGAAAATAACAGAGCAGCAATGTACACGTTTACCGTATGTATTATAAATGCATATACAAATGTATGTGTGTTTATGTGTGTGTGTGTGTGTGTGTGTGTGTGTGTGTGTGTGTGTGTGTGTGTGTGTGTGTGTGTGTGTGTGTGTGTGTGCGCGCGCGCGCGTGTGTCAATAGACTTGCTGAGGATTCGTGTTAAGTATGGATTAGTGTTTAAAAAGAATATTTTGCTTAGGGCATCAAGAGCCCCTTAAGAGCCCTCAGTCGCCTCTACACACCCTCATCTCCCCCTTAGCATCCAGCACCTCCCCTCATCTCCCCAAGCCTCGCCTCACTACCCCCACTTGCCCTTATCTGCCCTTCATCTTCCCTCACCATTCCCTCACCAGCTACCATTAGCCTTCATCTGGCCTCACCATTCCCTCACCTTCACTCACTCACTCCCTCACTCACTTCCTCTCACCTTCCCTCACTCCACTACCCGCGGACGGCAGCGTCACGCACACTGCCATATTTTCAGAGGTGCCCCTTGAGCCACGTTGTTATTTCCAGCCCTGTAGCCACCCAATACCAAACGCCCCATAACTCAATTTCATGCTGAATTATTGCAATTAACCACCTCAAACGGTATCAGAAAAGTACTTACATAGGTTGTAGCTCCTTGTGGTTGAAGTATTGACTCTCTCCACACACACACGTTCCCTAAAAAAGTATAAAATGAAAAAATTTAGCTTGGGGTCATGATTTATCTCCCCTTGCATTCGATCTGTCTATAACTTTGCCTGCGTTCGTAGTCATTCGCACTGCAATTTTTAGTGCTAACAATTTTTTTCACCTCTTTATCCATATCCACATTAAGAATACATTATATTATTGATTAATATTATTACTAATATTATTGATTTAAGTTATGCTTTTCCATACCATATACGTACGAAAGCATCATTATTGTTAAGATTCCACAACCTACTACCATATTTCCTGAAAGATAGTCAATTTAGGCGCTTCATTTTCCCGTATGTCAAAGGTGCTAATTGGGTGTGAGGCAGGTTGTTTGCAATGAGGAAGCAAGCAGGTAAGAGGTGTTTTGGCGAGGCAATTCAGGTGAGGCAATTTCAGCGCTCATTAACTGAAGGGCGGCGGCCGCGGGTAATGTGCGGCTTGGCGCTGAGGCCGAGCCGGGTATTCGATACTCAGACACAAAGCGTTAATTACTATTACTGCGAGAAGGCGAAATTCACGCCGACAATATCCATAATGCAGTACATCTAATATTACGTCTAATTTGACCAAAAGTGCGCAGGAAACCCATGGTCCTTACAGATAACCACGCAATGTTGCTTTCTCAGTAGAATATCGCTTTCAATAAAAAACCCCAAGACACAAAAACGTTTCAAATCCAAAAGGT
>JACEEZ010009344.1:12500-16106 GCA_016584305.1 Chionoecetes opilio | reverse complement strand
TTTAATAGATGTAAGCAATATTTTATTTCTATATAATATATATTATATCTAGTATATTATATTTCTTTTATTTCTTGTTCTATACATTAACTCGTCTGTCTTTATTTACTCCAATTTTTCAATATCGCGGTTTTTTTTCCTGTTTTCCACATTATTTAGGTTAAGAAAACAGAAATGGGACAAGAAACTTCCAGGCACAAAGTCACCTGGAGCCTCGCGGTGCACGGCAGCAGCGGCGCCGTGGCCGCCCTCACGCTGGCCTGCAGGAGGCGCGGGTGCGGGTGCTGGGGGCGCGGCACGCGGGTCATCGCCTCCCTATCCTATACCAACATAATAAAAAAAGTGTGCAGATTCAGGAACCGTGCTTAATAATTTAATGCTATCAAAAGTAGCCGAGCAATGAGGAGTTAAAGCCATATAAGTGGGAGAAAATGTTTATGCACTATTTTACTTAACCCTCATTTTCGTATATTTATTCTTACATTAGTTATAAATTTATACTAATGCATTGCAGAATTACCTTAATGTTTTTAACTCTGTGTGACAGAGATTAAGACAGAAGTGGTTTAAGTTATCGACAACATCAAAGACTAGAAAAGGAAGAAGAAAAATAAAAAGAAGCAGAAGCAAAACAAGAACAAGCAAAAGAACAAGCAAAACAAGAACAAGCAAAAGAACAAGCAAAAGACGAACAAGCAGAAGAAGCAAAACAAGAACAAGGAAAAGAAGAAGCAAAGCAAGAACAAGCAAAACAAGAACAAGAAAAACAAGAACAAGAAAAGAACAAGCAAAAGAAGAACAAGCAAAACAAGAACAAGCAAAACAAGAACAAGCAAAAGAAGAACAAGCAAAAGAAGAACAAGCAAAAGAAGAACAAGCAAAAGAAGAACAAGCAGAAGAAGCAAAAGAAGAACAAGCAAAACAAGAACAAGCAAAACAAGAACAAGCAAAAGAAGAACAAGCAAAACAAGAACAAGCAAAACAAGAACAAGCAAAAGAAGAAGCAAAAGAAGCAAAACAAGAACAAGCAAAAGAAGCAAAATAAGAACAAGCAAAAGAACAAGCAAAAGAACAAGCAAAAGAACAAGTAAAAGAAGCAAAAAGGGAAAAATAAAGGGCTGGGAGAGGAGGAAAAGGAGAGATGAAAGGAAATGGAGGCTAAAAATGAGCCATAAAAAGGGTAGAAGCAAATTAAATGAAGGATGAAAAATCAGAGGACATGGGGGACGAAAAATGGGAAGAAAAAAAAGAGAGGAAAAAAATTCTGATATTTCTCATCTGATGACTTTTCGACTTTTGTTTCTCCATATTTATTTCTTCTCCATTTACCTCCCTTACTCCCTCTATATACCTGTGTGTGTGTGTGTGTGTGTGTGTGTGTGTGTGTGTGTGTGTGTGTGTGTGTGTGTGTGTGTGTGTGTGTGTGTGTGTGTGCGCGTGTGTGTAGAGCTGAGCGGTATTTAAATACATATGTATTTAAATACGTATTTAAATACATTTGTGTATTTAGAACTGTATTTATATATACATTGGTTTTCACGTATTCAAATACAGTATTTAAATACTTTACTGAGCATTTAATTACATTGTATCTAAATACTCATAAAATATAAATGTAAATAAGAAGATTCTTTAGCATCTATCTGCTCACAATCTTATATCTGATCGTCAGTACGGTTTCCGTAAAGGGCGATCTACTGGCGATCTTCTAGCTTTTCTAACTGAATCTTGGTCATCCTCCTTTAGGGGTTTCGGTGAAACTTTTGCTGTAGCCCTTGACATATTAAAAGCTTTTGATAGAGTCTGGCACAAATCTTTAATTTCCAAACTACCCTCATTCGGTTTCTATCCTTCTCTCTGTGCCTTCATCTTAAGTTTCCTCTCAAACCGTTCTATTGCAGCTACTGTAGACGGACATTGTTCTTCTCCTAAATCTGTCAATAGTGGTGTTCCCCAGGGTTCTGTCCTATCACCCACTCTCTTTCTATTATTCATTAATGATCTTCTAAGTCTAACTTAAAGTCCTATCCACTCCTACGCTGATGATTCTACCCTGCATTTTTCAACGTCGTTTATTAGACGTCCAACTCAACAGGAACTAAGTGCTTCACGGAGAGATGCCACCGAGCGCCTAACTTCTGATCTTGCTATAATTTCTGATTGGGGCAAAGCAAACCTTGTTTTGTTCAATGCCTCAAAAACCCAATTTCTTCACCTATCTACTCGACAAAACCTACCAGATAACTTTTCCCTCTTCTTCAATGACACTCAACTATTTCCTACAATGAACATTCTAGGACTATCCTTTATTAAAAATCTGAACTGGAAATCTTACATCTCATCTCTTGCTAAAACAGCTTCTAAGAAGTTAGGTGTCCTGTGGCGTCTGCGTCCTTTTTTATCGCCCTCCAAGTTGCTTTCTCTCTATGTAAGGCCCCTGTAGAGAGCAAGCAACTTGGAGGGAGATAAAAAAGGACGCAGACGCCACAGGACACCAAACTTCTTAGAAGCTGTTTTAGCAAGAGATGAGATGTGAGATTCCAGTTCAGATTTTTTGTAAAGGATAGTCCTAGAATGTTCATTGTTCCTTCCACTTCCACTTCTTTGTTCCTTCCTCAGTAATCGTTCCTTCTGAGTCAAGATATCTTCCTCCATTTCCTCGTCCTTCCCACAATATGAAGGTGTCCCCCAAGTAAATGTCCTCAGCACTTCCTTGTTCCTCATTGCAGTTAATGGACTCGTCTCCACCTTACCACCTGGCATCCGGTCCTCCCTTTACGCAGATGACCTAGCCATCTACGCTTCCGCCCCTTCCCTGGCACCCCCTCCGCTGTCTCCTCCAATCTGCTATTTCTGCTGCTTCTTCCTGGGCTACTGATCATGGCTTTCATTTCTCTCCCACAAAATCCTTCTCCATCCTTTTCTCTCGCTCTCGTGTGCCACTCCCACCTCCACTTTCTCTATATGACGTACCTCTCAAGTATTGCTCTGTTAAATTCCTTAAATGACCTCACTTTTGACTCCTGACTTACCTGGAAGGCACATATCCTATCTCTAAAAGTAACTGCCCTTCTTCGCCTCCACCTCTTAACAAACTATCTCCCATGTGTCTTGGGGTGCTGACCGCAAGACCCTCCTCCATCTCCACACCGTCCTGGTCCTCTCCACTCTTGACTATGGATGTCATATTTATTCCTCTGCCTCTGCCTCCCTCCTCAGCCTCCTGGACCCTGTTCACCACCTAGGCTTCCGTCTGGCTCCAGGTGCCTTTCGCTCCTCCCCTGTTGAGAGCCTCTATGCTGAGACGGGCCTCCCGTTCCTCTATCGCCGTCTAGCCCTGCTATCACTTCGATGCTATGCTCGCCTTCATCAATTTCCTACTTCTAAGATTGTAGTCCCCCAATCTCTCCTCACAGTGATCTCCTCCTCCCCTCGTTTGTCACCACCCTTTCCTGTTCGCATGCGCACCCTTCTCTCCCACTCCTCCTTTCCTACTCTTAATCTCCTCCCTTTCTATGTTCATTCCTTCCCTCCGTGGCTTATACCTTCCCCCCATATCTGCTCTTCCGTCCCCACTACCTCTCCCAAGTCTGCCATTCCTCCTAT
>JACEEZ010009344.1:0-7500 GCA_016584305.1 Chionoecetes opilio | reverse complement strand
GAAGTATACTAATGAACACAAGCAAGTTAGTTTTTTTTCGCAATTGCAGCTACACAGGTCAGTACAGTTCAGCCCAGATTTGATACATTTGCAGATGCGACAACCGCGCTCGGATTTACAGCCACATTTCATAAGTTCAGTGCAAGCTTTTGCAGCTTCTGGTATTGTCGTCCAAAGTGGTTCCCATTGGCCAGCCTGTAGACTCCATCAAAACTCTTCAGGTGACGGTATGGTAACGTGGGCCTGCCGACTTGCTGACCAAATTCCAGCCTGAAGGATAACTCTCTTGACATGTTGTACCAGTCCATCCTGCAACATAAGTACATGTGTGCATTGCTATAAGATAAACTGATTGGGTATACACCAAAATTGAAACTTGTCATTTAATTAAAACATATTAATACCCTAAGAAGTACCTTAGTTGGTGGAATCTTTTCAAGACTTCTGATTTTCTTGAAGAACAGCTCCCGCCTCGCATCGTTTATGTCGGCGTCATTGCTTGTCTTGTCATACATGACGATTGTGAAGCGTTCAAGATGTTTAAATTGAGGCGATCCAGTGTCCAACGTTTCGAAGGGGTGATTCCAGATGAAGAGGAAGGCTTCAGAAACCAAAGGGTAGCTTTTCCATGATTGCCAGGCACTTTTTTTGCCCTTCCCAAAGAAATACGAGGTAGTATCACTCCCAGAAAATGCGTGGAATAGCTACAGGAAGTGCACGGGCGATCCTTTCTCCAAGGCTTTGAGATATGGTGTTGATGTTGTGAACACAAAAGTCTTTGCCAACGCCAAATGCTACACAGAGCTCGAGGTCAGGTTGCAGTTGCAGGAGATCGAAGAAATGTCCGACAAGGATCACAAGCACATCTGTGTCAACCGTACGCACTTGTACTTTCTTGGCCCCGTGCTGAAGAGCATGTACAATGTGAACAACAATCCTGCTGTCTGCTTCCTCGTGTGTGCAGTCTGACATCACGTGACTTGTGCCTCTGAAAATAACTGTGGTGCCATTCGTTATATAGATGTCTTTTCCAGCAGGCCAGTCTGCGTCAGCGACTTTCTGTGTTAGAAATGAGAAGAGTTCATCCTTGTTCGATGAATCCAGCAGAAAATCATTCCACTTGGAAGGTATCTTTGTTTGTGGCTTTACCTTGAGACGCACGCCACTGCCTCTTCGTTCTCTGGTGGATGCCTTAATGCTGCTTGGTAGGTATTGGTCCCAGACGACATCTATCCTGTCTCTAACATACTGTAGCTCACGCAAAAGAAACGGCAAGAAAATAGACTGGGCGTAGTCACCAAAGGTAGCAGCAGTTGCAGCTGACAAAGTATGGGCCAGGACGGCACCGTCAAATATTTTGCAGTCGAATGTTCTTGGAAGTTCATCTTCTTCACCTTGTTCAATGCACCGGATCAAATCTGACTTTGTGCCCGTCCGAAGTTTTCCATGGTCAGAAATACTGGGGGGGGTACAATTGATTCTCATGCGAGAAAAAGGATCGCCATCCTAGATCGCCATCCCGATGTTGATTTGCGATGTACAGTCGACCAAAAAGGCTTGCATCATTTCGAATGGCTGTGAGCTGTTTCATTTTGGAGGTTTTCTTTGGTTTTGGTGTTTTGAACAAATGCAGTTTGTTCATTTTGATTGACACGTGAATAGACGTGCTTTGTTCTGTGAAGACCTCCTTCTTAAATTTGCTGTACTGATCATTTCCAAGAGCTTCCAATCCTTTCATGGCGTCAGCTACTTTCTGGTCGGCGCATTGTCGTGTATGAAGAACCAAGAGTTCTGGGCAGTCATCAGAGAATGGATTTCCATACCCATTGATCGTCTGAATGAGGTTGTTTGTTTGCTGCTGGAATAACTTTTGTGCTGACAATCCTTCCTCGTGATGGTGGTAGTCGCGATCGGCATCGTCTGAAGCCCAGACGTCCAGATGAAATCTTTTATGAGGGCACTAGACAAAGTGAAATATACAGCATCAAATTATCAATTTGCCTACAAGTAAACACATGATATACGAAAGATGATATTCAACATCTAACACATTTATTTGAGGACAGCAAACAAGTCATTAAAACATGTCTCACGAAACGTAAATTTTCATATCGAGCCACCCATTTTTTTCTACATGTGACCATTATCTTAGTTCCTGATGATCTAATGCAAAATCTAATGGTTCCAAGTGACTCCCTGGGCATCATTATCTACAAATAGATAGTTTACACATGTTTTTAAGTCCAATATTGGCGAAGTTATCATTATTTATCGATTTTTTTCCATTTTTTCGCAAAACTGGCCTCCACTGGTCATGGGCGGGTTGGCGCGGGGCACGAGTAGCAAGTCCAGTATAGAGTAGTCTTTGAAGAGGCATATATGAGTTTCAGTTCCTTATATAGATTACAGATGGTGCGTTATTCTACTACCTGTATGTAAACTCACCATACATGATGGTGAATTATTAATTGCACTATCATGTAACAGACCTCAATGATTGTAGATAGTATAAGGGAGCATGTACAAGTACAAGTACTTCAAGTACAGTAAGTATGTCAGTAGTGATATGCGGGGTACCGCCGAAGAAATTATCCAAAATGGTCCTCAATATGGACGAATTGAATACAACTGCCAAGAATAAAAACTACAAAAACTTTAATGTAGTGGCCATAACCATGATGAGTCCCCGCACAGAACACAGTTTCGTGAGTGGGGCAGAACAAGGTGTCATATATGGGAAGCCCGGCTGGCGTTCCCCGCGCCTAAAACAAAGCAATACATCTATTTCCAATGACTTATTTCTTATATTCTAAAAAAATATATAAGGTAGTATGTTTAGCCACATCTTCAAATAATTTCTTTCATATCACTATTTTTTAAGACGTGGAAAGAAGAAAATCAGACTCTTTATGCGATACCGTCGCTATAATACAAAATACATCATAAAATTTTTCTTCTATGGTATGGGTGGTTTACATTTACGACTCGGTGTTATTTGGGTTCACTTAAGTAAGACTCTGAAACACATGCAGTATATACAGTGAGCTCAGATTCCGTACTGAACGTTCCGATAGTAAAATGTTAATCCATGACAGAAATCCTCCTGATATATAAGAAGAAATCGATAGGATCAAACCGGGTCGAGGGGTGTCGGGTTGACGAAAATATCAATATGGCGTTCATCAATAAACACCGTGTGAACATTATGATGGATTCACACAAGACCTTTTTTTGTTGCTATTCATTTATCTATCTATTCATCTTTTGTGTGTGTGTGATGGTATGTTTGTTGTGATACAGACCAGCAGGCACAATAGTGTTATTGAGCCAGTTGTTACGTATATAGGCAATGTTTTCTGTTATTCTGCGTCAATTAAGTATTGAGGCTATAACGAGGCCTTAACCTGTATACAGTTTTCAGGGTGTTTCGTTATACCACCGTACAGTCTGCTTAGGGTGCCACACGTATTAAACCACTCAGAAGCATGCCAAAGGAAATCTGAACTCCTTTCTTCCTCCTTCTCCTCCTCCTCCCTTTCCTCTTCCTCCTCCTCCTCCCTTTCCTCTTCCTCCTCCTCCTCCTCCTCCTCCTCCTCCTCCTCCTCCTCCTCCTCCTCCTCCTCCTCCTCCTCCTTCTCCTCCTCCTCCTCCTCCGCCTCCTCCTCCTCCTCCACCCTAGTTATGGACCAATAGGTCTCCTGGTGTCTGTTATTCCTATGTATTCCTATGTATTCCTCCTCCTCCTCCTCCTTATATGGCCTTCAGGAACAAGGCAGCAACGTTCTCCTTCTGCGTCGCGGCGCCTTCACGGTCAGTTTGTTAACATAACCGAGCATGAGTGAAAGAGGTTCCTCAGCTTTGTAATAGGACAAAGACGCTATGGATAACCTTTAGTCTACACGGACAAGCGAGGAGGTGTTTGAGCGGCCGCCACTCAAGGTCCCAGACGGCTCCAGGGGCAGCTATATACCTTTACTCTTATATAATGTGTCTCGTGACGCCATCACTGCCGCCACCACAACATAGCCCCCGTGCTCCTCTATCCTCTATCTAGCATTACTATTTTTAACCCCTTGAGACCCAGAACGTTATTTCCGTTGTAATTAGGGTACCATTAGACGATTTTTAGTGAATATAAGCAATATTTTATAGATAGGACCTGTTTAGTATCCTTGTCCACTAGCTAATTTGGTATATTCAGTTACCTTTCGTAATTCTATGGCTAACAAGAGACGATTTTTCATAGCAAAGGAAAGATCTGGGCGTGAAGGGGTTAAAGATGTGAAAGGCAGAAAATCAAACTCTTATGCGATACTTTCATAATACAAGATACATCAATAAGTATACTGTACCACCACCACCATAAAAACAACAGCAATAATACGGTCACCAGTATACCACTACTATACCAATCCTGACGCTATGCAGAAATCACCATCACCACCACTATACCACTATATAACAATAACAACTGCAATAGCTACTTCTACCATGAACCACTTCCAATGCTATTACAACCACCATCACCACCCTCCACCACCACCAACAACAACAACAACAACAACTACAATTCAGTCACTATTACCCCTATATATACAATCACTGTTCACGCTATGTACTACAATCATCACCACCATCACTATTATTATTAACAACCATGCATTACAACCACACTGTTGACATTACCATCATCATTATCATCATCACCAATCCCACTGCTTCACACATCACATACCACACTATACCGCTATACCACTATCCTAACACATCACTCTATACATCGTCACTATAGTCCTATTTTTTTAACGATGCAACAATTCCATGCTATCGTAAGGTCTCATGCTTAAAGGAGCCTAGTTTACCTATCATAGGGTTAACTATGAAAATTACAACTGACAATTTAGATAAGCGTAGTATTCCCTTCTCCTGCATCAATACAGTCATAAGCGCAATGGCAGTATTTATTCGCTCGTAAACAACAAGACGAGTTACACCATCACCACCACTGTATACCCTCCCATCACCACAGCCACACCCTTAACTTAATCTCACCATCCCCTTCTCGTCACCGCACCACCACACACCACCACCACCGCCACACATACCCACTACCGCTATACCACTATCCTAACCACCATCACTACTATACATGCTGTCACTATAGTCTATTTTTTTAACGAGGCAAAAATTCCATGCTATCGTAAGGTCTCATGCTTAAAGTGATGCCTATGTTTACCTGATAATAGGGTTAACTATGATAAATTACAACTGAAATTAAGAAGAAGCGTAGTATTCCCTTCTCCTGGCATCAAATATCAGTCAGTAAGCAGCAAGGGGTCAGGATTTTTCGCCTCGTAAAAAAAGACAGAGTATAACACCATCACCACCACTGTATACCCTCACCATCACCACAGCCACACCCTTAACTTAAATCTCACCATCCCTTTCTCCACCGCCACCACCACCACCACCACCACCACCGTCACCACCACCACCACCACCACCGCCACTCTACCGCCATTTCCTGCAGTCACAAAATATTTGGTGACGAGCGACGTGTTAGTTATGACGTGGCCGCAAGGAAGCAAGGGGTTGTGCGGCCTTTTGTTTTTTGTGTGCGTGTGTGTGACCTTACAAAAGACTGGGAAAATATACAGAGAGAGAGAGAAGAGAGAGAAGAGAGAGAGAGAAGAGAGAGAGAGAAGAGAGAGAAGAGAGAGAGAGAGAGAGAGAAGAGAGAGAGAGAGAGAGAGAGAGATGAGAGAGAGGAAAGAAGACGAGACAGAGAGAGAGAGAGAGAGAGAGCAGACGAGACAGAGCAAAGACAGGACAGACAGACAGACGAGACAGCAGACAGACAATATAAGACAGACAGACAGACGACGACAGACAGACAGACAGAACAGACAGACAAACGACAGAAGTACATATAAAAATAGATAGATAGAGAGACAACAGACAGACGACAGACACAGACAGACGACCGACACAGACAGACAGACAGACAGACAAAAGACAAACTATAAATAATAGAAAGACAGACAGAGACAGACAACAGACAGACAGACAACAGACAGACAGACATAATTAACAGACAACAGAAAAAGACAGAAGACAGACAGACAGACATGCAGAGAAGACAACAACACAGAACATATAAAAATAGATAGAACTAGAGACAGACAGAGACAGACAGACAGACAGACAGACAGACAGACAACAAAGAAGATAGATAGATAGTGTAGACAGACAGGCACACAAACAACAGACTAAAAGTTAGAAAGGTTGACGGCACACATGCAAACAGACAGACAGACACCAGACAAAAAGACAACAAGAAAGGAAGAAGGACATACAAATAGGCGGAAAGGCAATACGTATAACAACGGTACGAACCTTATTTTTATGATATAGATACCATGAAAACAATCCTAAAAAAGTTCTCTCTCTCTCTCTCTCTCTCTCTCTCCTCTCTCTCTCTCTTCTCTCTCTCTCTCTCTCTCCTCTTCTCTTCTCTCTCGTCTCTCTCTCTCTCTCTCATCCTCTCTCTCTCTCTCTCTCCTCTCTCTTCTCTCTCATCTCTCTCTCTCTCTCTTCTCTCTCCTCCTCTCCTCTCTCTCTCTCCTCTCTCTCTCTCGTCTCTCTCTCTCTCTCTCCCCTCTCTCTCTTCTCCTCTCTCTCTCTCTCTCTCTCTCTCTCTCTCTCTCTCTCTTATCATGTATATCATAATGACTCACTGGATGCGCCTATTTTACTCATCTAAAAAAGAGCTGCCTTTGTTGAGCTACCTTTATTATCTTGATGGAGTCCAATTGTACAAAAAGATAAGATGAGCGATTTATAGACTGGTTCCTCTGTTGATCACTCGTATCTATTTCGGAACTCACTCTTATACCTATTAGAATGGATGCAGTTATCAGGTAGTTAGTGCAAGGTCAATAGGGAGATCTATTAACCGCTTCACGCCCATATCTTTCCTTTGCTATAAAAAATCGTATGTTGTCAAGCCATAAAATTACGAAAAGTAGCTTAATATACCAAATTTGTTAGTCGATAAGGATACTAAACACGTCATATCGATAAAATATAGCTTATACTAACTGAAAAACGTCTAATGGTAGTCAAATTACAATGGAAATTACGTTCTGGGCCTCAAGGGGTTAAGATCAGTATCAATAAGATCAGACAATTTTATATGAATAGGAATGAAAGGTGGAGGTAGGTAATGTAAGTGTATAGCAGAAACCACCATGTGTAGATCTCTGGGCCTTTTTTAGCCTCCTTATGTTCTATCTATCTATATGTTATGTCTATATTTTCTCATGTTTTTATGTTTTTCATGTTCTATAGTTACATATCGAGCCTGAGTGGGTAGACAACTTTAACCCCTTCACGCCCAGATCTTTCCTTTAATTGCTATATAAAATGGTCTGTTGTTAGCCATAAAATTAGGAAAAGTATAAATATCCAAATTTAGCGACAGGATACTAACAGGTCATA
>JACEEZ010009342.1:0-29238 GCA_016584305.1 Chionoecetes opilio | reverse complement strand
TGTGGAAGGTGTGGGTGTGAGGCGTGTGTGGGGACGGGCGTGGTGTGGGAAGGTGTCGGTGTGCAGCGTGGTTGGGAAGGTGTCGGTGTGCAGGCGTGTGTGTGGGAAGGAAGCATGCTGCACCCATAAAGGATGCATGCATGTGGCATATAGCAAAAAAAATCTATCAGAAACACCCAAATATCTTCAAGTACTATTATATTTATCTCTGTGTTTACGTGCCTCTGATCAGCGCGGGAAGAGGATCCTCCCTAATGGTACGTCACGGAGCCTGAGCCTGAGCGTCTGCAAATCTTGAGTGCGTTTTGAGAACTCGGGGAATTTGCAGATTTTGATTGCGGATTATTTAAAAACGGCTGACTGGATACAAAAAGTGACGACGTATTGTTGATATACTCGTCAATGGCTATGATTTGACTGCATTAAATCAGGAATGATGAAATGGTCTGGACGACTACTTTAACTAAGTCTGGCCATTCTACAGCTTCTCTACGTTCTACCAAGATTATCAAGATTATACGCCGATCTTCTTCAAACAACCAACCAGCACAACCAAGCCACTATCATCGTTTATCAAGCCGTAACCTACGCAACACAACAGCCAGCAACTAACAACAAGTATTACTACAATCAACAACTACAAGCAACTACAGATGGAGAGAGAGGCAGACAACACTTCATGCAACTCAGCAAATTCGTTCGTCACAAGGTCGACCCCACATCAACACTGCCACCCAACACGGCCCTGCCAGACACCGCAACGTCTCATCCGCCCCGGATACGCAACACAGATCATCTCGTCATGGCAGAACGTAACACCTCCGTTAGCAACACAAATCATTTCGTCATGGGCCAGCGCAACACCGATGATCCCCTCCCGCTACACAGCAACACAACGAGCAACCAGACAACACCGCCGCTGAAGCATTCCGCTGACACAGACCACCACAATACCGCCCTCACAAAAATGCTGACTTGACACTACCCTAACCCAGTGTCACTCACTACTACCACTACCAGCCGTTCCTCAGCTACGGACTTAAGCGCGTGCACCACAACACAACTGTCTGAGTATCTATTTCAGATTTCTTATTTGTGTATGTATATGTTGTTATTATTTTTCTTATATGTGTTCTTTGACAGAATGTTGCTCTCCAGTGACTGCATTACATCAGTCATCCATGGCACTCATCCACGCTGTGTTCATCCTTCACTCACCTGGACCTCACCTATCATACACCAATACGAGTAGATACCAGCTAAGTAATTGTTTTACAGATTTAGGTGAGCAGGTATATTTCGAGTTAACACAGTGATTTCACATACACGGACAATTTCAACGTTAGCAATATTATAGTGCTATTTTAATCTACATTTCCATTTCCATTACAATGGCTACGGTAAATACATCTGTTCAGACACCGTCAGGACACTTAAGTCATAATTTTCAGCAAACATATAACTATCTTATCCTTTTTACACAAGGCGAATTTTTAGACCACGGTATTCCCACACTATTTTGTTTTTCAACAGTAATGCATATATTACAATTCCTGGAGACATAACTATTACGAGTGCACCTTTACTACTACTGTACTACTTTATGAGTTCATATTTCCTACTGCACCAGTGCCAACTCCAGAGGTTGACATAAATGCATTAATTAGCGTGCCCGAGCGGCACTGTCACTCACTGTCACTGTCACTCACAGTCACAGTTCAGTGTTACCGATTCCTGAACCTGATTCCTGTAATGTTCTCTGTTTTTCGTGATTGTTTAGTTTGAGACGTCTTACTACATACACGGTCGTGAATAATTTTTCGAGTAACTAGAGGATTAGATACAGATGATGCTTTACCAAGCACTAATTTTGATACACAGGACACACCTGTAGTTAATGATAACACACACACTGCTACAACTGATTACCGTCACAAATTGCGATCACACACGGAAAAACAGTAGTGTCATACCATTCCATACCATTCCATATCATTACATTTTATATCAGTTCACCTGATTATTTTACAATTACCATGTATTCTGAATTTTATTGTGTGTTGTTATCTTTATAGAAAATGTCTACACAACACACCAAGCCAATGTTATATACGCTCTTGAAAATACTTTACATTGATGTTTTACGAATTTTTTGGTTTAGCTACATATAATTCTGACTAACTATAGAAAAGAATATAATTGCATTTTACCTTGTAACTCTAGCACGATAGAAACACTAATGTATGACAGATAACTCTTCACATTAGAATACTATTATATTAGAGTTAAAGTTGCACCACAGTGCATAGCATTATATAATTATTTACTTACTTTCCTCAATGAAAGGAATTATTACACACTTATCCTTGCATCACATTATTTACTTACATTCCTCATTTAAAGGAATTCTTACGCACTTAATGTTGAAATACATTAATTACTTGCATGACATTGTTATGTATTAACATACATACTAACTCACTTATTATTACAATACATTATTTACTAGCATGAGATACTAACACACTTATTTGTTGCATAAATTACATATTTTTCCTTGAATTAATTCCTTACGTATTAACTGCATGATAACATAACTGCATGCATAACTTAGTATACATGAATTACATTCACTACAGGAATGATTTACTTACGTTCTTCCTGTTGTACCACGATCACTATTTGAATGATAGGATTGTGTACTTACTAACATATTAAACTAGGTACTATATGCATGACAAACAGTTACTCTATAACTCTTTACACATCTGCATGATGTACGTGACGTACGATCACACATATCTTTGAACTACATTCTACTCACATGTATTGCCTATGTACAACTAACTAACCATGTATTACTTACTAACAAATTCAAACTCGCAGAGAAGTTACGAATGACTACTTGTCTTAATACAGACCTCAGAAAATATTGATTGACACAGATAACCTTATCTCTCATAACATTGTTCGCCAATGTCGAATAATAATTCAGTCATTTTCTCTGCCAGTCAGTTTTTACACTCGCTGATGTCAATTTATTTTCCACAATAACTTTGCATTATTTTAATTTATGAATGATGTTTGGCAAACTTAGCTTTGCCTACACACAATGCAACCACATTAATGTGTATCCAGCGATGTTTCTACCTATGTTATATATCCATTTTTTGACTATTACTTATTTACATATTACTAGGTTCTTACACCACAGTTACCCACACTGATACACCCACACAGATTGTAGCAGGCGAGGTCTTGTCAATTTTTTCTTATATTTCTACAGTCCATTACATTCTTTTACTGACACAGTACTATTACTAGTAGGTACATATATTGTTATACTATGCACACAGCAGCAGCTCTACAGTCAGACGAGCCTTCGTCATTACTTTGGAGCCAGCAGTCACCGCCTACCGGAGCTCCTGGCTGGGATAACAAACCAACCCCCATGGCAGCGGGCCGGGCAGCCCTGGCCCTCATGGCCACTCTTCCCCCTCATCCCCGACGCGTAGCAGCCTGCTGCGCCCCCTCCCCCCCCACACGGAGAGTGTATCCTGCTGAGTGCCCCGCACTCTTCGTCAGGATGGACAAGCCAGTCCTCGTGCCGCACGCCAGCAGCACGGACACTCTCCTCTCTTCCGGGAACGGCGAGTGTAGCCATGCCCCTCGCCTCCCGTCTTTTTGCCCGCAGCCTAGCGCCGCCGCGCTGCCGCACTAGGCTGCCACCGATCAACGCACTCCACCTCTGCGACATCAGAGCATCTCTCTGACGGGCTCAAGCTAGCCCGTGGTCCTCCCCTGCTGGAGGCCCGATAGACACAAACAAATTACTTGACTCATTCAGGGTTTTTAACGATTACGTGACAATTTACGATTACGATTTCATTACTTGAAATGTTATGTTCTCAATTTTTCCCTGTAATTTTCACAGCTACTTTCGTTGACAGTTGAGTTTGCTAGCTACCATCTCCAGTACACCTACACTTGAAACACTTAACACTTGACATTTATTAACAGTGATATTTGCACATTATGGATTTACCCACACTAGTACTGACACATATATGTATATAATTTTACTCGGCCATGTCATTTTCTTTGATGTTGAACATCATGTAATCCATTGTTTTCCATATTTTTCTGTGTAATTAGCTCAGAGTTTACTCACTTTTAGCGATAGGAATTATGCTCTGGGAAGTTTATAGTTTATATTTTATATATATATTTAGCCTTTAGTTAGGTGTACCATTTGTTATTCCCTAGCTAATTCTTATGTGACTAATTTGAGGACAAATTATATAGCGGCCCGAGCAATGTCAGTCAGTTATCACTCCTAACATATATATTAACTTGCATAACTATTATTATTGAATTACAACTATTATCACACAAGTGTAACAAGTACTACAACTACCATACATTATATTTTCATGTACTTAACATCAAAAGAATCAGTGTATTTTTAGAAACATTATAAACATATAATTATATATCTATGTAATGTATATATAATTATACGTTTATCTTTCCTCCTCTGTTTCACCGTGAGACCCATGAACACCTTGAATTCTCAAAGTATGTCACAGGACAAATGCCTAGTTGTCAGCATAAAGTATAGGATCAACAAGAAGTGATAAGAAGCCAGAATCACGAGGAGAAGTGGGGAGAAGACCTCGGACATCGACGCTACAAACACGCTCTGCTCACTCGCCCCATCCGACACTCCCTGGCTGTGCTCAAGACATTCATTGTACTTGGTTGTAATCTCTACGCTCCTTCTTACTGGACTCTAAATAAATGTGTACGTGAGGGCTGGGACGTAGAGGAATGAGGAATATGGAGGAACGAAGGATAAATGGGGAGAAGGCAGAAGGACTAAGGATGGTAGTGAGAGAGGGGAAGCAAAGGGTTTTCGCTGAGGGGACAGATCATTATCAGCGCCAAGAGGGGAAAAAGGGTTAGGCCTTAAGACAGGCAAACCTATAGGACAAGGGACTCACTGTTGAGAGTCAGTGGTGGGCTCCTCGCCCAAAGGCTGAAGGAGGAACGAGACAGTACCTCACGCGGCTTCGGCGGGCGTTCATATATGTGCACACAGTGTCGCGAACGTGATAGTATATTACTGCAGGAATAACTGCAGCGAGTAACCTCACGTCGAGTCGTGAGTAACGGGCGAGTAACCGCGACGCGTAGGAGACATCCTGCGTGCCAAGCCTGGCCCGCGTGCCTGAGGTTGCCGACGCAAGGCTGGCAAGGAAAACTCTACGGGATACGACTACCCTGTTTCCGGCCTGCGTCCTGGCGTGCCTCGGCCGAGGCCCCCCCAGGATCCCCGGAGCAGGGCAGGACTCGCCCCACCTCTCTTCAGGGCCCTTGGGGAGCCACTGGGCGCTGGGGCCAGGCACTAGGGGCGGGCGTGGGCCGGAGGTGGAAACTCTACGCGACTACGACGCCCTGCTAGATACCTCCTTCAGGAGGCTTCCCCTGGGTTCCCCCTCGGAACCCCGGGGCATTACGAGGCACCTACAACAGGGCCTTAGGACCTCTGGGGTACCACATACAGGTCTTCCTGAAGGCGACGCAGCAGATGGTGATGTATTCACGTGATTGACAAGTGCATGATAGGGCAGGCGATTAAGGAGGCCCCTGGGGGACCTGTATCAAGCCAGGGACTCTAGGGGGGACAGGGAGGGTCGCCCCGGCATAGCCGAGGCTATTGCTAGCCTGGGGAACCAAGCTCCCCGTATCTCCGACGACACGAACGGGCACTGCCCGCTTACCTTCTGTAGAACTTGGAGATGCGCCCTACCCGGCCCCCGACAGGTAGGGGTGCCAGGGTTAGTTGTCATGCCACGCCAGCGACCGATTGGATAGAACCTTAGCGGGTTTGGGGGGGCGCTAAAACAGGAGCTACATTAACACCCCCCCGTTGAGCCCGCGTACGCAATTTCCCTCCCCCCTTCGGGAGTAGGGCGGCGTGGGGCTTAACATATTGGCGCAGTGAAACGGATCCAGATCTAGTGGCTGGCGTGGTTAGCTGCAGATAGAGAGAGATAGCCAGAGGTGGGCGCGATAAATGTTGGTAGTGCGATAACGATACCGTGATAAATTTTGGTAGGGCGATAACGATACTGCGAATTTTTTTTTTTTTTTGGGTAGTACGATACCGATACCGTGATAAATTTTTGGTACTACGATAACGATACTGCAAAAAAAAAAAAAAAAAAAAAAAAAAAAAAAATTCTGAACGCGATAGAATCGCAGCGAGACTGCGATACCAAATGTTTAGCTTTGCGTTACTATGCTACCTAGAAAACTACAGTTAGGCACATTATAACATGGTAATTTAATTATTTCTATTATTATAATTATCTATAATCTATGCGCTTTGCAGCCGTAATACTTTTGTTTCAGATCGTCAGTTATAGTATCGCTGTGTCGCTCGAGGTATCGCTATCGCCCACCTCTGGAGATAGCGAGCGCCACATGCATTAGTAAGCGTGTGGGGTGTCGTGAGGCCAGTGACGAGTATTAGGCCCACCACCGAAGAGAGTATGAATGTGTGAAGTGACTGACGCACACCGGGATCATATGGTCAGTGCGGCGAGCTGACGGCCGCGGCTCGGCGGGCTGCCGTGTGACCCGGTGAATAGGTAGGTTACGTTTAGGGCAACAGGGAAGTTCCTTATGGAGTGCCTGAGCGTGAAAGGACTAACAATTTAGGGGGAGGATAACGGGTCGGTCGTAAGAGGAAGAGAAATATTAACTCGGCTCCTGGCGTGCCTGGTGGCCGGGGAGGATAAGTACCTGGCCCACGACCTCGGTCGTAAGAGGAAGGAAAAATTAACCCTGCCACGTTGGTGACACGTGTAGTATCAGCACCGTGTCGGGGTGGCCGGGATTAATTAGTACCTGGCCCACGACCGACTCACGATCCCATACTTATTTTACCCGGGGGGATGCTCCCTGACTCCTGGCACGAGTCAGGCCCTGTAGGCCCGTGCGGGGTGTAAACGTACCCGGCGGGGTGGATACGCAGCACGCCGATCTTGACAAAACTTCCGCGCCCGGAACAGCGGGGCATGATCAGGTCGGTCAAGAGACCTGAGGTATGTTTAAGGTCCTCCCCGCGCTTGGTGGTGGTAGGTAGGTAGGGAGAGGCCGTGGGGCTGACGAATGGCGATTCCCACCACATCCTCCCTCTTCGGGGGTCGAGGAGTGGCGTCCTCTGAGTAATCCCCCCACGGTTCTCTGGGCGAGAAGAGGACAGGGATGCAAAATGCCCTGCACCTTCAGTCCCGGGGGGATTCGACCTGGCTCCGCCAAAGTTCAGGCCCTGTAGACCCGACGGGGTATAAACGGCATCGATTCACGGCACTGTGCCAGGACATGGCACATTGCCGGGGACCCTCCCGTCGCCCTGTGCCCTGTCATGTCATGCCATGTCATGTCATACTATTTTCATGTTCCTGGAGGCACTGGTGTAAATTGTGTTTCTATTTCAGATCTCGTGATGGTGAAGACCGCGGTAATAAATAACTTCTCCTTCCAAAGGTTCCCACGAGTGATATAAATATATATATATGTAGGGTTAGGCTAATTCTCCCTCCACAGGTTCCCCCCACCCAATGGATCGCAAAGGATCGCCTCCATGAGGATCTCCCGGCGACCGACCCACGATTGCATCACAACCTTCGAGCTTCACCGAAGCCTTTCTGGCCAACCTCTTTGACGACGCATCATGGGATGCGCTACATGCGCTCAAGTATGTGGCTGAGTCCCACACTGCCGCGCCAACACACGCCCCACCGTCCGCTGCTCCGTCTGCCCCTGTGCTTCCCCTGTTGCCCTGAGATGACGGGGCCGCGGCGGGGCAAACAGTGGCGCTCTTCGTTGCCCCAGGGGCGGAAAGTGCAACTCTACGAGGCCATGACGTCCCTGCAACACAGCCCGCCCCTGTGGCTCTTCTCCTGGGACCACAGGACTCCACGAGGCCACAGCAAGGCGACGAAGGAGCGCTCCGCTTTGCCCCCGGGGGTAGGTACGTGCAACTCTACGATGCCACGACGTCCTACCACACTGCCTGCCCCTGTGGCCTCTCTTCAGGGCCTCGGGGGACCACTGGGCATTGGGCGAGACACTAGCGGCGGACTAGGGGCGGAGGGGTAACGGCGCGACTACGACGCCCTACTAGACACGCTACTACGACGCCCTGCTAGACACCTGCACCTGAGGTTTCCCCTGGGTTACCCCTGGGACCCCAGAGCATGGCAAGACACATGCAGCAGGGTTTGAGGAAGAAGACGAACAACTTCAGAAAATGCTTCACCAAGCGGTAATCCGGCCCTCACACAGGCCGCGGCCCGCAGCGGTAGTGGATGACCACCACAAGGACAGATCCCCGGGGGTTCTGCCTTGACTTCCGGCGCTTAAACAACGTGACCATCAAAGACGCCCACCCCAGCCACGCACCGATGACACTCTAGAAGCACTACACGGATCGGCTTGGTTTCCGACCCTGGACCTACAGGCCGGGTACTGACAAATTCCAATTCGCGAAGGCGACCGACACAAGACGGCGTTCCGCACCAGTTTTGGACGGCTTTTGAGTCAAACTTAGTGGCATTCGGCCTATGTAACGGACCGGCCACATGCTCCAGACTCAAGGACCAAGTTTGGAAGGTTTGAACTGGGTAATATGTCTTTCTTACCTCGACGACATAATAGTATTCTCAGCCACTTGGGCAGAACATCTAACACGCCTACGTTGCGGTCTTGAGCGACTACAGGTCGCTGGTTTGACACTGAAGCCATCGAAATGCGCCCTGGCACGGCGTGAAACGGCGTTTCTTGATCACGTTGTCTCTGGAGAGGGTATCACGGCAGACCCAAAGAACTTGGCAGCTATCGACGACGTCTCGACTCCAACCACTACTAAGCAATCGCAGTCGTTCCTGGGTATGGCCGCCTACTACCGGCGGTACATTAAAAACTTCTCAACCCGAGCCGCTTCACTATACTTTCTGACGGGCCCTAAAGTTACCTGGAACTGGACCACCGAATGTGAGGCAGCCTTTCGCGATCTTAAACAGGCACTGACGAAACTCCCTGTCACTGCTTTCCCGAATTTCGAGCTCCCCTTCCGTCTATATACGGATGCCAGTATTCTGGGCCTGGGTGCGATCCTTGCCCAGACTCATGACAATAAGGAAAGAGTCATCGCCTATGAAGGCCGGACTCTAACTGTAATGCCCATTATTCGGGAGATAGTATGAGAATTATTATCATAGAATTCCCGAGCTATGTCTTGTAAGTAGTTCATTTTTCTCTTTGTTTCACGGGTGACTCATCGTCCTTCCTTCCAAACCACCATTTTGTTTATCTTCTCTCCTTCTTCCGCCATTTTCTTTCTTCCTTCTTTCCATTCCTCCCCCCCCCGACATCCCGTATGCGAGGCAAGATCCGTTGGATAATTATTCTGCGATCCATGATAACTAATGATTTCAAATCTTTTCATCTTTCCCCAGCTATCTGATCAGACCAAGTAACACTCCCAGATTCTTAATGTCTTTCAAAATAATCCCTATCGTTATCGGTTATGGTCATACATGGACGTCATAGTAAAGTTATACGCTAAATTGAAAGCCTACCAAATTTCTAAGAAACACTTCCATACCCTCTCCCTCTTAAAAATGCGTTCGGACATTTGACGTGACAACAAATCACACCCTTCTCGGGTATTAGATTAAGCATATTAAATTCTTCTATATCAAAGTAACAGGTCTATATTATAGGCAGCCTGGTCTTATGTACGCGAGTTTCATTATTTAAATAGTTATTTCGGGATTATAAGCTACTCATTTGAGGCCACGTCTAGATCTTTCAAACAATTCCCCTTTTATGCAGACGGCCATAACTCCGTGAGACGCTCAGTCTCCATCCGTCCTTCCCCCAGGTAAGATGTAACAAATTCCGCTCCTGTTTCCCCCCCCCCTTTCCTTGTTATCATTATTTCTATCTATATTTTCAAATATGGGTATCTATGTTTAGTGTACGCTAACGTAAAGGAGGTCCACCCATCCTTATAAGTATTATTAAAGAGTCTCCATCTGTCCTTCCCCCAGGGAGAGGCTTCAACGGGAGGCGTCCCACGCCTTCCTCTCAAGAACACATGGTCATTGTGTATCCACACACCCAACTCCTTACTCTCACATTCTCTTTCCTATATATATATATTCAATGTATACCTATAGTGCTCAGTCGATGGGTATATAGGTGGTAATTCTAAGAATGATTCTGTAAGGGAGATTATGCTCTAAAGTAGCTTGCCCGATCCAGATTAGAGTTTATGTATGTGTCTAAGGTCTCAAACAGCAATAATGTTTCATGGCGAATAAATAGGATGATGTTTCAAATATAGTTCTTGTGTTTATTATAAAACCCCAGGTGATTATTCTGTGTTAGGATAGTAATTCCCCACACTTCCAAAAGAGTCAGCCCTTACTCGGTATAATTCCACGTACCAATCACGACTACCAAGATCAATCTAATATTAATATTAATCAAACGTGCCCAGGGAGTAATCTAGTGAACTACTCGCCGGGGCTGGTGGCAGCACTTCCCTTTAACCTAAACCCTTATCTTTTCCCCTTAAATACATCCCCCTTTTCAGTACTCTCCGCAGTGAGACGTGGTCACACTATAATCATATAGTGAAGTCATAAGACTAAGTTAAATCCTCCATTCAAGTTGTAATCTTTTATCAAATCATACCCAAGTAATATCATTCAAGTAACGTTGACCAGTTATAAAACCCCCATACCAGTTACCCCCAAATTCCGTCAACACATAACCACTTCTGAAAAGAACTATAGCGCGACGAAGAAGGAATGTCTCGCTATCGTCTGGGCACTACGGAAGTTTCGCCCCTATTTGCTTTGCAACAAGTTCCACATCTTCACGGACCACCACAGTCTCCAGTGGCTACGTTCTATGAAATCGGAAGACCGCCTGCTCCATACGTGGGCCTGTTCCTTAGAGGAATATGACTTCGAGATCAAGCATAGGCCAGGGAAGGCACAAGCCCATGTCGATGGGTTGTCCCGCCTGCCGCTAGACACCATTCAATTGATTGTTCTTCCCCCTGCCCGCCAGGACGAGATTGGGCCGGGGCGGTGGTCGCAGTTCCCAAAAAGGCCCCCGACCTCCCCAGGACTGAGGGGGGTCAAAAATCGTTTTTTTTCGACGCGGAGGGCCTTTACTACCCCTGGGACCTTCACCCGACTTTTTCTCCGGTTCACTATTTGGGCCATCTCCCCTGACCACACAGGGCTACCGTGCTGGGGGTTCTGATGGACCGGCCCGGAATCTGTCTTTGGGGTACCCCGCAGATTCCTCTGACCGAGGGGGGAAATTTTCCCCGGGTATCGTGGTGGTCCCAGCCCCAAAACTCCTCCTGGGTTTTCTTTTGGTTCGCACGTCACCCAAACCCCCCCAAAGGTTTTGGCATTGGGAGCGCTCGCATAAAACTGTGGGAGATATCCTCCGCGCAGAAAAGGTGGATGATTCTCGCTCCGCTTGGCCGGACGTCGCCCTTTTTTCAGGCCATTTTACCCCCTCAACACCCCCCCTGGCAAACCGCACGGTTTTAGCCCCTTTGAAGTTATCTTCGCAGAGTGGCCCTCCCCCCGCTAAAACCCGCCCATTCCTGCTTAGGGAAAGGGACCCTCGGCTGCCCCATGGGCGAATACCTTTCCGCGCCCGGGGAACGGACTTCAGGCGGAAACGCGCGTTGTGCCGCGTCCCCCCCACCTCCAACCCCAAAAAAAAAAGCCCCATCGAACCCTTTTTCATCCTGGGATCCCGCTTTTTGGGGTGAGACCCCCTTCCCTGCGTTTCCTCCAACTTCACCCCCGAAATGGTTTGGGCCCTTTCACATTTTCCGCTTTCCCAAAATGCTTCCCCAGGTCTGTTATGCCAAAACCTGGGGCCCCGAAACAGTTTCATGGTGGGGGGATCAAACCCCCTACCCACCCTCCCGACCCCCACCGCCTCCTGTTCTCGCCCTCCGCCCTTTTCCAGGGTCCCCCTCGCCCGGGCACGTAATCCCAGCCCCACCCCTCCTTTTACCCTTCGTTTTTAATTGCGGGCCCATTGACGCGGGACAGGCCCAAGCACGCCCGAGGACGGCCTCTTCGGGGATGGGGGTAATGTGGGGGCTGGGCCTAGAGGAATAAAGGAATATGGGGAACGAAGGAAAAATGGGGAGAAGGCAGAAGGACAAAGGGATGGAAATTTTGAGAGAGGGGCCCAAAGGGGTTTTTTCGCTGAGGGGACAGACCCTTATCACGCAGAGGGGAAAAAAAGGGGTTTGGCCTTAAGACAGGCAAAACCATAGGACAAAAGGGGCCCTCACTGTTTTAGATTTAGTGGTGGGCTCCCGCCCAAAAGGGTTAAGGAAAGGGGAAAGAGACAGTACCCCCACGCGGCCCTTTGGCGGGCGTTCAAATTTTGTGCACACAGTGTCGCGAAAGTGATAGTAAAATTACTGCGGAATAAAGCAGCGAAACCTTTAAAGTCGAGTGTGGTAACGGGCGAGTAAACCCCGACGCTGGAGGGCTCCTGCGTGCCAAACCTGGGCCCCCTTTCCCCAGGTTGGCCGCCCCAAGGGGGTGGCAAGGGAAAAATCCCACGGGATACGACACCCTGTTTTTCCCGGGCCCGCGTCCTGGCGGGGCCTCGGCCGAGGCCCCCCCCGGTCCCCGGGCAGGGTAGGGCTCGCCCCAAACCCCTCTTTCAGGGCCCCTTGGGGGGCCACTGGGCGGGTGGGGCCAGGCACTAAAGGGGGGGGCGTGGGCCGGGGGTGGGGGAAATCTACGCGCTTTCGACCCCCGCTTTGATTTCCTCCTTCAGGAGGCTTCCCTGGGTTTCCCCCCCGGAAACCCCGGGCATTTACGGGCCCTACAAAAGGGCCTTAGGAAACCCCTGGGGTACCCCATTCAGGGCTTCCTGAAGGCACGCAGCAGATGGTTTATTATTTCCTTTTTGCAAGTGCATTATAGGGCAGGCGATTAAGGAGGGCCCCCGGGGGCCCGTAAACAAGCCAGGGCCCCTTTTGGGGGGAAAAAGGGGGGGTTGCCCCCCCATGCCGGGGGTATTGCTGCCTGGGGAACCAAAACTTTCCCCCTATTTTTCCCACACCAAAGAAAGGGGGACTGCCCGCCCTTTTCCTTCTGTAGAACTTGAGGGGCGCCCCCCCGGGCCCCCCCCGGTAGGGGGGCCAGGGGTTTGTTGTCATGCCAAAGCCAACGACCGATTTTTTTTGGGTGAACCTTAGCGGGTTTGGGGGGGCCCCTAAAACAGGAGCTAAATTAACACCCCCCCGTTGAGCCCCCGTACGCAAAATTTCCCCCCCCCCCTTCCCGGGGGTAGGGCCCGGGGTGGGGGTTAAAAATTTTCAAAGCTGGGAAATACCAAATTTTAACCCCCCTACCAGATAATTTTCTATAATTATCAGACTTTTTAAAAAGGCGGATTCGGTGGTTCAACCGTTACAGCGACTTATATAAAAGAAAAGCCTTTACGGTTGTGAAATTAAAAAATTTTCCCCGAAAACAAAATTGTAAGGGCCCCAATTTCCCATCGGAAGTGGGGCCTCAACATCTATTCAAAACCAAAACTTAAATCCCCGACACCACGAAGCCCCCAGAAAACCCCTATAATTCCCTTTAAACTCACAAGAAGCCACTAATTCGAGATTCGATAAATTTCACTGGGACCAAATTGTAGATGCAGAAAAAATCTAAACGGAAAGTGCCTCCCCATTGCCGTAAAACCTACTTAAAATCCGGCCCGACGCCGGGGGAAAACTCACTTCTCATACAAAATCGTTTCTAACTTGTTTTTGGGCTGCGACCGGCGCAGCACGTCGCAGTCTTAAAACCCGGGGCAACCCGGTATAAACCAAAACTTGTTTTAAAATCTCATGTGGGTGCGCACTTTGCAGATCTTAACCCCTGTGGTTTGTGATGCCTGGCCACACACCACAAACCAGGTAGAATTAACCACCTGGCCCCCAAGACTCTCCAGATAGATCGTTAACTTTGTGTTGGTTTCCCCCCAAACCCAAAATTCCATAACCCATTACCCACCACCCCCCCCCCAAATTCACTACCCTTAACCCAAATTAAAACCCACCCCTTCACTCACCCATTACCCATCACCCCCACCATTCACTCACCCATTCCCCATCACCCCACCTTTTTCAATCACCCTTTACCCATCACCACACACCCATTCACTCACCATTCCCATCACCCCCACCTTTTCCCCTCACCCATCCCCATCCCCCCCCACCCTTTCATCACCCATCACCCCACCCCCCTTACCAATCACCCACCCATTCACTCACCTATTACCCATCACCCTACATCAAGGTTTCCTTAATTCTCGCAACCCACTTTTTTTTATTCAGTTCTCGCTATAGGCTGCTAAGAAAAAAAGGCAAAAAGTGATCATCATCTTATAAGGCGGCTAAAACTTTTCCCCTGGTCAACCTGATGCCAAAACTGTGACATATGGATGGATTCCGCACAGGGCGGCGACCTATCGCGGACCCAGACAGACAGACACTCACAACACACACACACTTTCGCTTAATTATTATAGATATATATATATGTACGTATATATATATATATAATATATATATACGTATATATATATTATATATATATATATATATATATGTATATATATATATATATATATATATATTGTATATATATATATATATATAATATATATATATATATATATATATATAATATAACGTATATATATATAATATAATAACATATATAATATATATATATATATATCTATATATATAAATATATATAAGTATTCTATATAATATCGTAGTACATAATATATATATATACATATATATATATATCTCTATGATATACATATATTATATATATAAATATATATATAATATATATATATGTTATAATAAGATTATAATATATATATATTGACTATATATATATATCTATATATATAATATATTATATATATCTATATGTAAATATATATTGAATAGATATTTATATACATATGAATACATCGTCATATATATTAATACATCTTTATATTTATAATCTGGAATACATATTTATATAAAAATATATATATATCTATCTATATATATATATATATATATATATATCAATATATTATATCTCTCTAATCTCACATACCTATTTATATATCTATATAATATATATATTTATATATTTAATATATAAATATATTACTGTTATATATTATATCTCTCTATACTCTACTATATTATATATATATATATATCTATCTATCTATCATCTATATATATCTCTTGATTCTTTTCTCTCTCTTTATATCTCTATATATATATGTCATATATATATCACTACATATTCATATATATCTAATAATCTATACTATATATTATATATACTTATATCTCTATATATCTCTATATATAACACTTCTATCATATCTCAAAATATCTATATATATCTATATTCTATAATATCTATCTATATATATATATATATATATATATATATATATGAATACATAGTTATAGGAGAGAGAGACTTGTGTATACCAAACTGTTATTAAGTGAGGGAATTTAATTTACTTAAAATGAAAAAAAGAGAACCAAGATCCTGATCATTAGTTTGAAAATAACTAATAGAATGACAACCACAACGAACACCAGCAACATATACATACATTGCAGAGTCTCTTCTAAAGCGTGATGATTCCTCAAGCGTAACTGTTATTTCCTGGAATGATTCAGTCATGTGCTACAAAAGTTCCATCCTTGAGTTCTCTCTCTCCTCTCATTCTCTCTCTCTCGTCTCTCTCTCCCTCCTCCTCATTCTCTCCTCTCTCTCTCTCCGCCATCGTCTCTCTCTCTCTCTCTCTCCCCTTCTCTCTCTCACTCCCAATCTCTCTCTCCTTCTCCTTCCTCTCTCTCTCTCTCGCTCTCTCTCCTCTCTCTCGTCTCTCTCGTCGTCTCTCTCTCTCTCCTCTCCTCTCTCTCTCTCTCTTCTCTTTCAAGTTAGTTCCAATTAATGTCAGGGGTGTCTAGAACTGTTACCATGAGTGTTGTGTTGACTCTTTAAAAGGCAGGGTTGTAGGGCTTGATGGTCACGCCATGGTGCGATGCAGTGTTGAGTAGAACGGTATGGCAAAGATATCAAAGTTACAGATCTGCTCCACAAAGTATAACAACTTCCAAAAATCATTTGGCGAATACATTTAAAACAATTATTTCTGAAAACTATTTTACAAAATACGCCAGCATTTAACATTTCAGTATGCAATTAATAACATTTAGCAGGCTTAAAAAAAATATATTTCTTGGGGACAAGCTAATCTACATGTCATTCACCCATGGTTTTGTCCACGCGAGCCGAACTCGCGATCGCCAGTTTCACCCTCCCGGTGGCATATTCCCGTTTTCTGGAACAGCATATGTGGCGTTTACTCTTGAACACAACACATCAGGTTAGGTTATAGTAGGGTCACTTAGGGCGATTCGCTTCACATTAGGTGAAGGAAGTATTTTGGGGTCTTATCCTAAGCATTTTTGTGCCGCTGACTCCGAATCGTAGTTGGGTCACTCGTTAGCGGTAAGTTTTCGCGCAATTTGCAATTTGCAATTTGGCAATAAATTGGCAATTACAAATTGCAGAAGAAGAACCACACGTCGTAGAGACCTCGTTTTGGACCTCAATTGAGCTTAATTAAGAGTGCATAAAATGTTATTTTAGTACTCGTGGTTGTATCTGTTCGCCTTACTGAACTATAATGGAAATTAGAGTAAGTGGAAATAAATGGAAAACAATATAACGGAATAATTTTGGCCTTAAATTTCACATCAAAAAGTCATGAATGTTTTCTGGCTGTATATGTTTCTGCATAAGGCACTACCGTCTGATTTATGAAAATGGTACTTTTCTCTGACTGTCCCCATCATGAAGGCGTATTTTATGACATCGGTAATGAAATTTCGCAATAAATTAAAATTTCTTGGCTATAATTTTAGAAATTAGCTATAAACACCGTAAATCAAAATAAATTCATTTATTATATCCCGCACATTTTCCTTCCCAGGTCTCGCATGAATCGTGTGTCATTTGCGGTGCAACTAACGGAGATGTGGTCCCTTCGACCTCGGACGCCCAATGAGGCTGTTCGGAGTACTGCTGGCCAAGTGGGCCTTCGAAAGGCTGAATTCGTAGAGGCCCCATGAGGAGGCCCTAGAAGGGACGATTGGGGGTCGTGGCACCGACAGTGCCTTGCTAAATCCAATCCAGCCCCACAAATTTCCGCGATTCAGTACGGAGATGAGCAACAGACCCTTGCGTTGCGGAGGCCGCCCACCCCGGACCTTCAAGGTAAAGAAGCATTTTTTTTTTTTTTTTTTTCGAAAAAAATTTTCGACATGAAAAATTTGCTTGTTATGGTCTAGTGATTCAGGATAGGGAGCGCTAACGTGCGTGGCACTGATTTCCGGATAAAACGTCGCAGATGAAGGATAAAATCTAACTCGCAGTGCGAGGATTGGAGAAGCCGTTGGCCGTGCGCTTGGCCGCGAGGGCTTTTGAAGCTAATAACATCTTTGAATACTTTTTAAATGATGTTTTCGAGAAATACTTAGTTGCTATAGATTATTTCATGCATAGGATTCCTGAAAGTATATCCCATTGTAGTTTTCCATTACATTCCCGACTAAATAATCAAAACTTTTATCCATCTCTACTTCTAGGCCTGCCACCCCGCCGCCTCGAGTCCCCCGCCGCGCCAGCGCTCCGATTCCCCCGGAAGTAATGCTTCTCTTCTCGTGATGGAGACAAGCCAAATGAAGTCCCTACTGCCACCGGGAGCACAACCTGAGTGCCAATCGAATCATTGCGGCGGTCCACAATGGAACGAATTCTGAGTGAAAATCCAGCTTCCCCTCCCGACCCGAGTCCTGGGCTGCCGACGTGCTGTACCATAAGACTGCTGGAGCATTCATGTCGTCAACAAAGTTGCGGACAGTGGCCTCCACTCAACAAGAGCAGAAGATCGCTCGTGATCGAGTTCGTGGAAGAGGTTAGCGAGAATCTGAGAGTGGAGTGGTTTCTCTCGATGGGAGAAATAGACAGCATAAGGAGCAGCCTGGTGGTGGCCGCTCACCGCTGGGGGGGCGGATAAAGGAACTCCTCTCCACCATGGTCCATGGCGTGGAGTTCACCAGCCCAAGAACCCTCGCGAAACCCAACTGGTTTCATCTGGCGGAGGCAAGGAAAGAGGCCCGACAAACCTCGGAAACAACCGAGGACTTCAAGCTTGCTACAATCCTGAAAGCTGCCAAAATCCTGCGTTAATAAACCCTCAAAGAACCGACTGAAATTCGAAGGAGAATGGCCAACTTTACTCCTCCTCGTCAAGAGTTTCGCGACCTGGGTCGTCGGTGGAGCCCCCCCTGGAGAAACAATCCGCGAACGGAGAAGGAGCCTCGATCCGTCGGACAAATCCTCATGACCAAAAAAACATCTTGAGGTGGCAAGCAAGCTGCGTACAGCGACCCAAGCTTCCGAAACCCGAGAGACCCTCTCCAGGTGCGACGGCGCTGGCCACATCAGAGACGCGGAGTCAAAGCAATGATTTAAGATGTTCCACGGTGCCGGGCTGGCTATCTCTACTTCTCCCTTCTCCCCTCGGGCAGCGCTTGCCGAACGGTGCTCAGCGCTGGACGCTAGTATGGATTGTTCATCCCGCGCCGCCTCGTAAGGGCCTTCCTTCCTCGTTCACTTTGGCCATCGACCAACATCGATTTTCCAAGAAGTACACAGTGAGACGTGAAGGGCACCTTCCACGGCACGGTTAGCGTTGCCTTTCAGCCCGGGCCCATCTTCTCCGTCAAGCTGGAGCCCCTCAAGTTTCATTCTGGACGCTGCTGACGCCCCTCCCTGCTTCCATTTACGAGGTCCGCCCCTGTCCCATGAACCGCTCGCGTTAGCCGAAGCTTCCCCGCTCCTTTCGATAAACCTTCGCCTCGAGAGCGCTGAGAATCCAAGGACGGACACTCGTCCTACTCTCCTTCGGCATCGCTTGCCGTGAAAGACTCTCCCGCGGAGCATGCCCAGCTGTTCCGCCTTCACAGCCGAACTCGAGATGTTTCCGCCGCCTGTCCCAACCGGACGACAATCTGCACCTTGCCCATTCTCGACTCTCCACGCCAGAGTACTCGTCAATTATTCACCATTTGACATTAAATGGAGAAAATTTCAACAAGCGCTGAACGGCGATGGGGCTCCGGTGCTATGTTTGCTGCCAGACATAGGCGCTCTTCTCAAAGCTCCTGGAGATCAAGTTGAACTTGAAGAAGGAAAACTGGATCGTCCTCCTTGGCGACCTACACGTCGTCATAGCCATGCTGCGTGCATCGGTGTTTTCCTGGAGGGGAGCGGCTTCGACGAGGTGCTCCAGAGTCGGTGGTGTAACGGACCCCTCCACAGTCCGGCAGATTTGTGGCCGGAAACCACGTCAACCGCGGAATTGAGGCACACTAATCCTCACAAGTGGCACTCCTAGCTCTCACGTTCTCTTCCGGGACAATGGGATCGCCGAAAGAATTCGCCGTTCCGGAGTTGGCAGAGGATGGAAGACTGGATTCCTTCAAGTAATAGGCTCTCGAGATTCCCTTGCACCCAAGCTGGCAGATCCTAGGTCAGCGGCTCCGACGACAGTCCCTTTAGCAAGAGTTCTCCATACCGTACGTCTAGATGGTCCTCCTGCTTTTGAACGACACCAGGGCTGTGCTGAACGGAGACTGGCGCTCACCTGAAGACGTTGGAGGATTCGGACCGTTCTTCTTCGCACCATGAATCGAAGCTCCTACTCCCGGTTCGTCCCGGTTTCCGTGGCCATGATGCAGGACCTCCGCCTCAGAATCCAAGAGCGTGACGTACTTGGAGAACAACTGGTCGGCCGTAAGTCGTTGGTACCTTTCACGTCCCTTGGCTGCAACATGCCTTTGGAACAAGGTGAACCGGACTCTGAAAAGGTGAGTGGCTTGTAGGGATCACGAAAAAATCCCTCCGACAAGACCAAGTTCTTCTTTGTATCCAAGACGAACTCTTGGCATCAAGGCCAAATCATTGGAAGTTCTTGCTACGGCATCAAGCACCACAAGGACAGCCCAGCGGTCACGAAAAGACACACGGATGACCAAAGAGGTTTGCTGGTATTCTTCTCCCATACCCCTTCACTCGCGAGAAAGCCTCACTCACACCGTCCTTTTCCGTAAAAAACAATGTTGTTCCAGATAAGATGGTGGACGCACTGGACAAAATCGAGGAGGACTGCAAGGAACGCCTCTTGAGTACGAAGAGGGAAGGATCAGGACTGCGCAGCAAAGTCCATGGAGGTCCTGCATCGTCATCCTACCAATACATTCAAAACGCTGGGCAAGAAAGCCAAAGTTCATGCGGATGGAAGCAGGTGATTTGGTTCAACGGGATCCTCAGACTTCACTCGGCGCCTGCTGCTCGCCCTCCAACTCGACATGCAGTCTGGACCTTCGCACCATCATCTCCAACTATGAGCTCTCCCTGTTCCCTCTTGGCCCTATTTGACGACCAAGGCCACCCCGGGTCCCACGACAAACAGTGCCTTCTCAGGGTTCTGGAGAGATAACGCGGGCGGTTCTCCACGGCCGTGTCGCAACGCCATTCATCCTCTCGCTGCTGGTCCATCGACGGGATGGCTATCCTTCAGCAGCACCCCCGTTTTCCGGCTCAGCAAACTTTAAGGACCTGGTTTGGATCCCTCCTGCCGAGAGTTGCCAAACTGGGTGTTGGCTACGGGGAGTTTGCACTGGCTTTGACAGGTACGACATGGCGCGTCCCTCAAAGACAAGACAGGGAACAGGAGCCCGAGGTGGAGGATACGATATCGACATCCCAGCAGCGGACGAGGATCAAAGCTGGAATACCATGGCCTAACATCTTGTCCACCCAAAGCACAAGACTGCTATGACCTCTCTCATTGCCTCCCACTCCAGCACCATTCATGGGATTAACGCGTCGTCTGCGCGGGCGCGACAAAGCCGTGGCAACTTCTGACCGGACGGGCCAAGTTCAGACTCAGAACAAGAGGAAGCGGACACTAAGATTGATATATCTCTCTCCTGCTCGACAAAGGATGTGGAGGCCAACCGTAGTTTTTTCTCCGACGCGACTGACGTCCTCGTCCCCTCCTCCTCCGACACTTCCCCCAAAGATAACCTCCCAAGCACGTGCCTCCAGCTTGGCAAGACGACTTTCAACGTTCAGCTCATCCACGATAACTGGGCCTCTCACGAACGGAGTGATCACGTCGCTCCATGCTCTGACTGGATTGCGACACAACTTGCGCCCTTCTTCCAGGAAAGGCAAGTTGCAAGCTTGGCCTGTGTCCAGGCGGCCGCGGCAGGCAACCATCGACGCTTTGGGTCAACTCGGAAGCCCTGTCCGCTGACGCAAGAGAGCCTGGACTTGCCTGTGCACGATTCGTGAGCAGAATTTACGGATATACCTTGCTCTCTTTGCCGCAGGCGAGGTGTGCCGGCACTTCAGAAGAAGAAGGTTGGATGCAGCACTGGCCCCCTCCGTGACAGTCAACGCCACCACCCAGCACATTATGCTAGCCCAGCTACCGGCCTCGTCTGGGAAGGGTTCGGTGAAGAAGGAGTTGGTGACCCTCGACCCGACCAGGTACGGCTACGGACCACAACCTGGCGCCTATCCCGTCCACCCTGCCCTCCCCGCCCCGCCAAGTATCATGGATGGGATGCAGTGCGGATGCAAGACGAAACCTGCTCGACAATCGCTGCCGCTTTCAACGCCTGCAGACTCCTTTTGCTCGGAGCTTTGCGATTGCTCCCCCGGATGTGCATCAACGACGAGGAAGATGGCATGAGGCACGTCGAATGGCGTAGACGACTAGATATTCGATTTTTTTTCACTGTGAACGCTCGCTAGTCGCAAGTAAGGGATTTTTTTGTGTTCTAATTGTTATTTTTTCCAAAATACTGGCGGAGGAGACTCGTTTTTCGTTGTTTGAAATTTTGTTGTTTCTGATTAATACTCGGGTCACTTCGGGCGGAAAAAAGCTTTTCCGCTTCACCTTAGGTGAAGGAAGTATTTTGAGGGTCTTATCCTAAGCATTTTTTCAGTTGAAATACCCTGTTCCTACGCAATATTGTACCCACCCTTGCACAATTCGTTAATTAATGTGTCCGAAGCACAATTGTTTTGTTTATTTTACTTTTTTACTATTAAAAAAATTTAGTGTTTTAATTATTAAGAACTCAGCTTAAAGGCCAAAATTATTCGCTGTTTAATTTTTTCCAATTTTTTTCCACTTATCTCTTAATTTCCATTATAGATCTGTAAATCCCGAACAGATACAACCACGGCAGTACTCCATAACATTTTATGCACTCTTAATAAGCTTCAATTGAGTCCAAAACAGGTCTCTACGACTTCTGGTTCCATTCTGCAATTTGTAATTGCCATTTTATTGCCCTCCAATGCCAAATTGCAATTGCGCGAAAACTTAACCGCTAACGAGTGACCCACTACGATTTTCGTTCAGCGGCACAAAATGCTTAGGATAAGACCCTCAAATACTTCCTTCACCTAAGGTGAAGCGGAAAGCCTTTTTTCCGCCCTAAGTGACCCGACTATTACGTAAGGTCAGCTAACCATATACCCCCGTCACACTTATTCGGAATCAGCAGGAATCAAGCAGACACTTCGTTCGATATTTCTGTACTTCGAATGCACCTCGAAAGTTTTGAGCATGAGCAAAATATTCGGCCACAAGAATAGGCCCGAATTTTTGGGAATGCAGTCAATATTTTTAGAATGCATTTCGAATGCACTTCGAATATCCAGGTATTTACCAAGAATTTTCATTTCGACGGCATTCCGGCTCATTCGGCTTCTAGTGTGACAGGGCTTTTACGGTCAGGTAACGTTCGATTTTCCTGACCACTTGCGGTAACTTTGTGTGGGAATCACAATGAGGGTATTTTTGAGAAAATCCTATGGTTAGTTTCGGAGCTATAGCCAAGCGTCTTCACTCGGAAACCACATACTCCCATAGAGTTGGGGAATAGGCCTCTAGGAGTGAGGTTGGAGCTCATTATTACCGATCTTTGGGTAATGCTGGGACCTCACACACCCCTATCCCCTTGCTCAAGGGGGACAGTAACCGCCCGAATTTTTCATCAGAAAAATCTCCGGGAATGAGCGGGGACGGGGGTCGAACGCCGGAATACAGAATGGTGCCGAACACTCTAACCCACCGTTCAATCATCGTTCAGGCGATGTAGGCATTGGCAAATGCTTGCAGCCAACACAGCAGATATCAGAGGAAATTTTTACCTCCGCTCAACATGTTTTATATCCAGGATTCTCCCGCCCTTTTCTCCCATCGTCTACGCTCACAGCATCGCGAGATGCGGTTTAGTATCAAGGGTGCGAGAAAAAAAAAATAATAATGTGGGTGGCTGTGAGAGTCTTCTCATTTTCTAATTGTTGAAAATTTGCTCACAGATCCAAAACATCCCTGAATTAATTATCAAAAATATGTGATGATCTCGAGTAGCGGCATTGTGAGTCGCAGGTCCTTATCAGTTATACGCAGGTCCTTATCATAAACGAAATATATCAATGGAAAGCTGATAAAATCTCGCTTCTATTGATATGTTCCATGTTATAAGTTATCTCACAAAGGTTTAAATGGTAACGAGTTGAAGTGAATTTTAAGTTTATGCATATTTCTTCAGGGTCTCACAATGTCATTAATTTAATGTGTTTTACTGTGTTTTATGTGATAATCTTATAGAACAACCATTTCCGAAGATACAGTAATATATTTTTTAGTACATGTATAAACATGAATATAATGCGGGTCCATGCCCTGAGAACTTTCGCGGGTCTAGAGTTAACGAAGAGGCCCTGGCAGCAGGATGGCGCCCTGTAGCGTTTAACATAGGGCCTCTGAATGGCGTTACCCTGTTTATCAAGAGATCCTACTGGAGCCCAGGGAAACAGAAAATGGTTCCGAGGGAGAGAGCTTGTCATCGTGTTTACACTACAAATGTGGTGTGAACGGCTGAAAGTAGGCATTGCTTGTTATTGTACGCCTTTATATTTTGTTTGACCTATAAGGCATCCAAAAATACAAGGCTGATCAGAACATTTACCCGTGGCCTTGATCAAGCTACGGGTAAATGTTATGAGTGTACAGAGTTAGAAGGGAGGCGGGGTCCTTGAGATGACGAAGTTGAACACCTGTGTTCAGTGACGTGAGTAAAATAGTCATCTGAGGTAAGAGTGTTTGGCACCAAGGCGTCGTGCTGCATGTAATTACATTTTACTGCCATTATCTATTGCTACATCCGATTAATTTATTTGCATGGCGAAATAAGACATGCATTGTGCAGTTTTCCTAAAGAAAATAGTGCATAATGGCCTTGCAAGACCAGTGTTTGAAAGAAGTAGTACACGAGCGCTCTTCTACCACATGTAAATGCGTGTAATTACGTACACAATTCCCAGGATTACATCGGTTTCTTCTGTCCCAATGATGCAGCATTTCACTTGTAATTTTTCTTTTTCCAACATTTTCACCATGAATTGTGTCGGAATATGCAGCAATCTCATCATATTTCAATCCTCCCTTATATTTTTACACGCATCTAAAACGTGTCCAAATATATTCAATCAAGTATCTTACTATTCAACTTTATCTTACCAACAATCCCTTCACCATATAAGATGTCAAAATATTTTAGTTCCAACTCTTCTCGTGACTTCTGCCCCCTAGCCAAAACACCTCCAAGTTTTCTCTTTTTCCTCCTTTCTCCTATGGTTCACACAAATGGCTCCACAGTTCACTACTGGTCTCACCTATTTATAAAGCTGAATTCTTCGCTCAAGCCTTTGCACATAATTTTTAACTCAGGATGATGAGGGCTTCTTACTCCGCCACCCCCTCTTATTACGTATGCCATGTTATTAAGATTCTTCGTATGATGTTTTCAATGCCCTCTTGACCTTCATCCTCGGGAAGTTTACGGTCCGGACGATTCCTCACTATTGTACTCAAAAACTGTGCTTCTATGCTGAACCCTGCCATGTCAATACTTTTCGTCCTTGTCTATCTACTTCCATCTTACCTTCTTTCCTGGAAGTTTTGCTCCATCAAAACCTTGTTCCTAAGACGAGTGACCGTTCTAATCCCTAAACACTACTCTCATTATAGCTTTGATTTCCTGCCTTTCTAAAGCTTTTGAAATCTATACTTAAGAATAAGATTCTTAAGCATCTAACTTTTTTTTTTTACATTTTGGGGCCTACACTTGTAGTCGCCTACAAGTGTAGAAGCTAGAAGCTAGAAAGATCGCCATTAGATCACTTTTTTATGGAAACCATACTGATCATCAGATAGAAGATTGTGAGCAGATCTGTAGCGCCTACCAAGTGTAAAAAGGCGCCTCAGATCTGCTCACAATCTTCTATCTGATCATCAGTATGGTTTCCATAAAAAGTGATCTACTTGGCGATCTTTTCCTAGCTTTCCCAACTGAATCATGGTCCCATCCTTTTTTAGGAGTTCGCTGAACTTTTGCGTTGCCCCTTGACCTATCAAAACTTTTGATAGTCTGGCGCAAATCATTATTTCCTAAATCCCTTATTTTGGTTTTCTATACTTCTCTCTGCACTTGTTATGTCAGTTTCCTTTTAATATCCGTTTCTATTGTAGTGTTTGTAGACGTTTTTAGTCTGAACAATAGTGGTGTCCCGCAGGAATCTGTCCTATCACCCACTCTTTTTATATATGTTATTCTTCATGATCTTCTAAGTCTAAATCAATGCTCCTATCCACTCTACACTGATTACTCAATTTTTACGCATTTTTCTCAGCCCGTTCAATAGACGTCCAATCCTACATGAATTAAGTGATTCACGGGAGGGCGGCCTCACTAGAGCGCCGATTTCTGATCTTTCTTTGATTTCAGAAAATTCCAAGGCAACCTTGTTTTGTCCAATGCCTAAGAAACCCACTTTATTTACCTAATCTACTCAACAATAACCTTCCCGACACTATGTCCTCTTCTTCGATGACACTCAATTTCTCCTTCTAAAAAGAACATTCTGTGTCTAATCCAATACTGAAATCTCAACTAGAAATTTCACATCTCATCATCGTGGGTTAAATTAGCTTCTAAGAAATTAGGTGTCCTATGGCGTCTGCGTCATTTCTTCTCCCTCCTAGTTTGCTTGTTCATAAAGGGGCCTTATCCGCTCATGTATGAATATGCCTCTCATGTTTGGGGAATCCACCATACAGCTCTCCCAAACAGTATAGTTAAAATCTTTTCGGCTCCGTCTTTAGGTCTTTTCCGTCTTGTTCATCAACATCCCCTTCTCTAACTGCTGTCTTCAGTCTTTAAATCACCACCGTAAATTGCTTCTCTTGTGCTATCTTTACCGATATTTCACCTCACTGTTCGCTGAACATTGCTGCCTGCATGCCTCCCCCCTTCCGCCTTGCTGCACAAGACTTTCTACCTACTCTCATATTCTGTCAAGATATCTTCCTAATTCTCTCAAGAGTTAACCCGTATCTTCAATCTTTCATCATCCTTTTCACTGGTTAAACTCTAGACACTCGCTTCCTGTTTATATGTTTCTAGCTTCCTACGTATTTAAGTTTACTACAAATTTGGCCCATCCACTTTTATGAATATCTTACTAATCTATTTTATAGGGACTGACAGTATAGCGGTCGTTTTTTGTTTTTTTGCCCTTATGGCAAAAAAAAAAGTAACTCATAAGGCGGATTCGTCTATTAATCAGCTATGAAACTCATGATAAGCATGAAACTTAACAATGAAACCATGTGAAAAACTTGCTTGCAACAAAAACATCTACCCGATATATTCGCCATGCACTGCATTACTGTCGCCAGGCGCCATATATTACGCATCACTAAGATTTTTATGTTTTGTTTGATTGTTTGTATGTTTGTTTGTTTAGATGATAATGCCTCGAGCCATAGTGATCTACCGCTGCAGCATATTATGTTGGCGAAGCCACACCCCAGACTGGGTTACAAACCCCCGGCTACACCCGTAACCCAGTCACTGCTGGGGTGGACAGGGGCTCAGGGTTTTAAAGAAAGACCACCCATCTATCTTCGCTCCGCCCGGGGATCGAACCCGGGACTTCTCGGTTGTGATTCGAGCGTGCTACCCCTACACTACGGAGTACCGAGTACGGATGTGCCCCACCAAAGACAGATAAATAATATAACTAATGTGCATGTCTCTTTGGTGGCACATACAAATATGTGTACCGTCCAATAACACTATAGTCACCACTGCACTAATGTCGCCAGCCCGCCATCAGGCCCACCAAGAGGGGGGGTCTGCCGGGTCCATTTACCCCGGGGCCATGGGGTCCTGAGTGAGGCCCATTGAGCTTTGATGGCCCATAGGGCCCCAAGATGGAGGGGCTTGCTTGCAAAACTGACAGACTCTGAATAACCTGAAAGCTCTGTGAATTAAGCAAAGTCTAGTTTTGCTTAAACCTGGACATCGAGGTGAAACTGTATTATGTCGGGTAAGCATTGGACCTAAACGCAAAAGATGATTTCATGATGGTGGTGATGGCACAGCAGATACAGATTTATCAGAACAAAATGAAGCGGATGTGTCACCTGAAGAAGCATTTTTCAGAAAGTGTGTGTTATGTATTATTGGATAATATAATTGGTGGATTCATTGGTAGATTCAAAGCTGCCAAGAATATTCCTGAAAACTTCCTTTTCCTCTGGAAGTACCTACCTAACAATATCAGCAAGGAGCTGAACTTAATCAAAATCACTGGCAGATAAGTATCCTGCCGATATCAGTCATGATATCGTGGTGGAATGAGGCACCTACCAAGAGTTCATTGCTCAAATTTTGGGCAGAACAACTAAGCCTATGGCAGCTTTTGAATTGCTTGCTTTGAATTGTTTGAGTGCAGACTAGAAGGGCTCTTCCCAAATGTATCTGTCAGCCTGTGCATTCTGCAAACAATCCCTGCCACTGTCGCCTCTGCAGAGCGCTCATTCAGCAAACTCAGGCTGATAAAAGAAAATCTACGAACAACAATGACCCGAGCACGACTTGTGGACTTGTCGAGACTCAGTATTGAGTCTCAATTTGCAAGATCTCTTGATTTTGATGTTGTGCTTAATAATTTTGCTAAGAGGAAAGTAAGGGAAGCGCCATTGTTTCGTAAAATGAATGTGTCATATATGTATTATGTATGTAATCTTTATGTATTATGATTTTACTTATATTATTATCAATTTAGTGCTTGGTTATTGCTTTTGTTGTATGTGTATCATGTCTTATCACTCTAGTGGATGAAACTATTTCTGGTCAACAGTGATTTGAATGTAATTAATTTTAAATTACATCATTATCAATTTAGTGCTTGGTTAATGCTTTTCTTGGGGTTTTTTTGTAATAATTACACTATGTGTGTTTATCACTCTAGTGGATGAACTATTTCTGGTCAACAGTGCATTTGAATGTATTTCTGAGTTATATTATCAATCTAGTGTTTGGTTATTGCTTTTCTTGTATCATTATCAATTTAGTGTTTGGTTATTGCTATTCTTGTATTTTTTGTAACATTTACACATGTGTAGCATTTCTTATCACTCTAGTGGATGAAACTATTTCTGGTCAGCAGTTCATTTGAATGTATTTCTAAGTTGTTGAATGTCTTATGTCTAAATTAATAGATACTTAGACTGCAAACGCTCATTGAATGTGCACTTTCTCTTTGACATCGTGATAAAAAAAATTTGAACTCTAGTCTATGCCTTCCCTAAAGCGAGTGACAGTGACACACAGGCAGCGCCTCACGCGAAGGCTGCAAAATCTTCACGACTGTTCACATCTTCACGACTCTCGACGGCGACCAGTCACGACTTGCTGAGTCATGCTGTGGTCGGCGCCGGTCGTCATATGGGTTGGCGCCAGGCCCAGACCGTCGCCGTCTGCTTGTAGGAGTCGTGAAGGGCGCGAGGGGGGTCCCGACTGTGTGGTGCTGTCTACTACACTCGGGGGGG
>JACEEZ010009338.1:25000-27226 GCA_016584305.1 Chionoecetes opilio | reverse complement strand
CCCCCCACCTGTTGCACGCGCGCGCCGTTCTTCCTCAGGTACGTCAGTCACAGCACCGGCGTCATCTTGGTACACCTGAATACCCGCTCTGACACCTCCTGAAGGCACCACACCATCGCCTAGCCGCCTGTCATTACGTTATTTAGCATCAACAACTGCGTCACCATTCCATTCACGCGTCAGGGATTTAGTTCACAAGTTCACGCGTCTCGTCTGTGGCGTAACAAGACAACGCGTCACACCAAGTCTTGTGTATTCACAACACTGTGTAGCTCTAGTGTTTGTTCCATTGGTGATGCTTGCGTCATTCTGAGATATTGACACCCAGATCACTGTTAACTCCGTGTCGTTGTGTATATTTATAGAAGTGAAAGCGAAATTGTGATTGAAGGAAGTTCGGAGTGAAACTTTGCTATTTTGTATTTTTTTCGTTTTTCTGGTCCTGTCTTTTTTTCTCTATATATTTTTCTTACTTAATAATATCGTCAGGTCAGCCGACGAATGCAGTTCTTTTTGTGAAGTGTAACCGAAAAGAACACAGAAAAATGCACTGGAACGGGTCTGCAGTGTAATTAATTATGACCTCAGCACAACGAAATATTGCACATATCTTTATTTATGTTTCTGTTTTGGCGCGCACGTTTGTCATTTCGGGCGGAGGGCCAACCATTACGACCCTCCAAAATGTGCAGGGCCAACCACCTGAGCCCTCAAGGAAAAGCATAATGGCCTACAGGCGCTCTATACTACAGTGAAGAAAGGCAACACTGTGTCCTTAAATATGCCTCATGCAAACTGTTGTGTTCCATATTGTGTTGCTATAAGTAGACGAACTCTTTCTTTACGGTTCTACCAACTTTTAAAAGCAGATACTAGAAAGATAAATTGGATAAAGCTCATAAGAAACGACGATCTGCAGACTCACATCACAGACACGGACACCAACTCATTTCAGCTGTATGAATCTTAGGCCTCGGACATAATTATATTCCGCGTCCAGGTCTCACTTGCAAATGTTACTGTCAGAACTATTATGCTATCCCTCAGCGCCTTCCATTACTCACTGTCCTCCAGGGGGGGATTGGGTGCCCTAAACCAGCCCGGGACAGACACCTATACCGGCCCCGGCCCTATCTTGCAAACTTCAGTCATGAATAAAATGTAGTACCCCTGAATAAAAATATATTACTTATTCGATTTCAAATAGGTAAAAAGTAGAATGTTGAATACACGGTATTCAAGTACCAAAAAATATAGCATATACACAAGTGCTTGTGGGCCCTTCGGACCCATGTATTGATGTTTGTAGTAGTAGTATATATTAGACAACATGTGATTGCAAACTCCAATCGTGTTGTTGCTGTCGTTGGTCACTGGTCAAAGTGCCTCGGGATAGACCACGTTCCGTGTGATTCCAACCCTTTGTGTTCCGTGTAATTCCAACACACACTCACACACGCACACAAACGGTAAGTCCATGAGTCTACTGAGTTTGTGGAAGGCGGCAAGACGTTACCGCAGAGTTTTTTCCCTGTAATCTAATACTCCTAAAAGTGTTTTTAGCCCAAATCCCCCCTTCAAAATTATTCAATCGATATGGGACCAAGCCGCTACGATTTATTTGCAATTTTTTTAGCCTACTCTCATCAAAATTGAATTTACAGTTTCGGCTACCCAAAACAGACAGACAGACAGACACACGGCTACTCCTATAGTATATTACATATACCACACTTGTATATATGTTTCCATAGTTCTTGTATGAAAGTGCGTTTTCACAGTCTGAAAAGCTATTGAAGCAATAAGTCTAGATTCACGCAATAAACCCAGTCATTCAAGAACTATTTTACAAAACATTTCAATTCTAACCAGCAAACTGGACTGGGCATCAACACAGCTGCTGATCATCCCGCCACACAATCCACTTGACTATAAATATGCACATTTTTCATACTTCCCATCAATATTATCACTCATTTTGAGATTTCCATGAGTCCTATCATTCAGTACTCATTACTTGGTGATTTCAATGTTCACCAGCAGCTTTGGCTATCATCTTCTTTCACTGTCCAACTTGGTGAACAAGCTTACAATTTTTCTATCCTCCAAGACCTAGAGCAGCTGGTGCAGCACCCTACCTGTATTCCTGACACGCCCAACATTCTATACCTTACCTAACTACTAACCCTTCTGCTTACTCTGTGAAACTATTCTCTCCGTTGGGTT
>JACEEZ010009338.1:0-20000 GCA_016584305.1 Chionoecetes opilio | reverse complement strand
ACACACACGCTTATATTATTATAGATCTCTCTCTCTCTCTCTCTCTCTCTCTCTCTCTCTCGTAAGCCACCCATATTATTTACCTTGATCAGTATTGTGTACTAGAGAGATAGGGAGAGAGAGAGAGAGAGCTCTAGCTAGCACACAAGCTGGGGACGAGACCCTTTGCTTGTGCCGCTGTTGTCGCTTAGCGGGACAAGCAAAGTTAATTTCCCACCTGACATGCACGGCCATGCCTTATTTTCTTATGTTCTTGTAATATAATGGCTTGTAAAGTGATTAGTATTTGTTATTAACTGTTGGGACAATTGATTGTTAGTGGGTCGTTGGTGGTGTATCAGCGCTGTCACGTGGGCAGGAGTAACGTCAGCGCGAGGTGTAGTGGCGAGTCACTGGAGCGAGGGAAGGCAGTCCGCCTGCAGACTACAACACGAGACCCACCTCGCCACCACCACACCTGCCACCTGTTCGCTGCCCCGCCGCCAGTACTCACCCGTAGCTGTGTTGTGAACTGTGTACTATTTCCTCCACGTGTTTTGTTAAGTAAAGAGAAAAAGCAAGATTTGTTTTCCTTACTGCCACAGTTCTTATGTTCTTATGTTCATACCTCTTCCCTTCCCTTACCTTCTCCTCCTCCTACCCCTTCCCCTACCTCCTCCTCCTCCTCCTCCTCCTCCATCATCTTCTCTTTCACTCTCACCCTCCTCCTTGCCTTAATTCTTCCGTCACTTCCCCCAGCGCGGCAAAAGGGAGGTGACGTTACCTTCTGTCTCTTTCTGTCTCATTACCTTGCTCTCAAGCACACACACACACACACAAACGCATTCTCTCTCAAACACACACACGCATTCTCTCTCTCAAACACACACACAGATTAGATTAGATTAGATATTTTATTGACCACACCAAGACAAAGAAAATTCACATACAACCTATCCTATGGTCCAACAAAAGAATACATAATTATGATGAATAACTAAATTATAAATCTTCATTCAACCTAAAGATTTACGCATATGTCCGTAATATTTTGTATATAGCTGTACACACATCATCATCGGTCATTGTTTTTGAGAATAAATCGTAGATACTTTTGACACAATAAACGTTGCGAGCATCACTAGATAAGGGACACTCAGCCATGACATGTTCTTCGGTCTGTATCTTGCCGCAGGGACACAGCCTCTCATCCACCGGGAGACGGCCGCGTCCCCTCCTATTCCACCTGCCTGCCTCTATAGCTAAAGAGTGAGCTGACACACGGAAGCGTGTATAAGCTATTCTATATAATTCACTGATGTTATGCTTTTCAATATACAAAGATTGCACTGTTAAGTTGGGATTCATGACATTTAAGTAGGTTATTCTTCTTGGTGATGCAGAATGCATGATGTTATTTTTAAGTGTATCCATTGCTACTGCACAGTCATCAATATTATTGTTTATAAGATCTGACACAAAAGTCTTGGTATTATATCTCGTGTCCAGTACGATTCGCAAAGCAAATCCTAAAGGGTCATCATCCATCCTAGATCGCTCCGCGTACATATTCGCAAAAAACTTTCTTTGTCTACTTTTAACAAGAGCTTGTATAGGTGGACACCCTGACTCGATGTAACAAAGATCATTACAAGTCGTACCTCGGACTCCCAGCATCTGTTTAAGTGACCAGTTATATAGTTTAACTATTGGTTTCAAATCTGCATTCAGCCACGACTCACATCCATACAAGACAGCAGATGATACTACAGCATCAAACTCTCTCTTCTTTACAATGAAGGGCACGTCATTATTTTTATGCAAAAAGGAAACAAACTTATTAAAGTGAGCCATCTTATCCTGAGCGTGAGCCTTGACCGCCGACGACGCAGAGCCGTCTGCCGTGAAGGGTGAGCCGAGGTAAGTGTAGCGTTGACAGTGATTCACAACCAGTCCATCTACACTCATAGGAAACCTGTCAGCATCCGAACCACAGATAACCATGAAATTAGTCTTAGTCTTATTCACTTTCATGCCATAATTCTTACAAAACTGACCTAGCAATGACAACTTCCTTATCATGTTTGGCCTACTCGTCGATAACAATACCGTATCGTCCATAAGGATCAACAAGTGTAACCATGACAAAAAACCATTAAATCACAATTTTCCTTTACAATTTTAATTAGATCATTAACGTAGATGATAAACAGTAAACATGATGTAGGAGAACCTTGCCTTACTCCTATAGTTGTGGCAATCAATGCTGTTCCTAATATGCTGTTAGTAACATTATACATGGCAACTATTGCCCCCAACATTACTGCCCCGCAACCTAGCCTCTTCAAAACAGTGAAAAGCACGCTTCTGGGTACAAGGTCATATATAATATATATGCCTGCGAGAAGTCTACAAATGTTATATAAAGCATTCTTTTCTTTTTCTTAGCTAGGTCTGTTAGTAGACGTAAGGTGACAATATGTTCTACGCAGCCGCGACCCTTCTGCGCTCCCGCCTGCTCTCGAAAAGGCTTGAACCACTGGTTCAGTCTCGCGCACAATATCAGATCATAGAGCTTTGCGATCGAGTTCATGATACTTATTCCCCTGTAGTTTCTTGGGTCTACGATTTCCTTTCTTAAAAATCGTCCCCAAAGTGAGAGAGAGAGAGTGAGAGAAGGTGAGGGAGAGTGTGAGAGAGTGAGAAGGTGAGGAGAAGGAGGAAGAGTGCTGCATCTTCATCCCTCAATTCACGCCATCACTTCACACTTATGTCAGCACTGAAATAACCTTTGACATGTACCCACCACACGCCGGGTCTCCCCCTGAAGACAGGAGAGAGAAGATCAGATTCTATATACCCTGCGGTGTGGCCACACGTATTATTGCGTCGCGGTGATATCTTACGAGACTAGTCTAAAGCCCGGTTCCCACCTTCCCGCTTGTACGGCCGCCGTACAACAACAAAGACGTCACAATGACGTCACAACAAAGTCTACCGCACCGCCGTACCGCTGTACGGCCGCCGTACAAAGTTAAATTCAAGTCATCTCTTCCGCTCGGCGGTGTCCGCTCGAGCGGAGTTGCCAACTGTGCCCAGTTACCACAAATACCACTCAAGCGGTGATGATGGTGACGTCATTGTTGAGCGGTGTTGTTGTAAGACGGCCGTACAAGCGGGCTGATGGGAACCGGCCTTTAGTGCAAGGAGTGCCCTTCATTACCAGACGCCCGACGCCCGCCACGCCGCTTGTCCCCTGGGGCAGGTGCTACTCATCTCTACGAAGTCCCGACGTCCTGCCAGGCACCTGCCCTGGTGGCTTTGCCCCTGTGTTCCTCCTGGGCTCCTGAGATGAAGGGGCCACGGCAGGGCAAATAGCGGCGCTCGGCGTTGCCCCTGTGGCTCTTCACTTTGCCCCAGGGACGACGGGCTTCGACGGGACGACTAAGGAATACCCCGCATAACCCCAGGGGCGGGAAGTGCAACTCTACGAGACCAAGACGTCCCGACAACACTGCCCGCCCCGGTGGTGATTCCCCTGGGGCCGCATGGCTTCCCGGAACCGCCGTGGGGCAACCAAGGGGCGCCCTCACTTTGCCCCAGGGGGTAGGGAAGTGCTACCCTACGAGACCATGACGTCCCTCCACACTACCTACCCCTGTGGCCTCTCTTCAGGGCCCTTGGGGAGCCACTGGGCGCTGGGGCCAGGCACTAGGGGCGGGCGTGGGCCGGAGGTGAAACTACGCTACTACGACGCCCTACTAGATACCTCCTTCAGGAGGCTTCCCCTGGGTTCCCCCCCGGAACCCCGGGGCATTACGAGGCACCTGCAACAGGATCTTAGGGCCTCTTGAGCACCACATACAGGTCTTCCTGAAGGCGACGCAGCAGATGGTGATGTATCTATATGATTGACAGTGCATGACAGGGGCGGGCAATAATGGATGACCCCGGGGCAACTATGCAAGCTAGGGGCCTCGGGGGGGAACAGGGAGGGTCGCCCCCCCGGGTAAAGCCCGGGGCGTTATAAGCCTGGGGAAGTAAGCTCCCCGTATCTCCGAAGCTACGGGCACTGCCCCGTCGTACCTACCGGTACAAGGAGATAAAGCCCAACCCGGCGCCTTCAGGTAGAGGTGCCGGGGTTATTTGTCATGCCACGACCAGCGACCGATTGGAAGAACCATAGCGGGTTGGGGGGGACGCTAAAACAGGAGCTACGTATATCAACACCCACCAACAACACATATCAACACCCCCCTGATACAAGCCTAATCCTAGCAAATGTATGTTTTTGTTTTGTTTATGCTGGATTGCCTGTTTCTTTTCGATTCTTCTTGCCTTGATGACGGTTTGTGTTTTGTTTGCATTTCATGGATCATGGTTTTTGCAGCATTTGTTTTGTTCTTGTTTGTGTCTGCCTAGAAAATGATAGCTTTGCTTGTTTGCATATTTTGCTTCAATTTAGTTTCCAAATTCCACACTCGTTCTCTCTCTCTCTCTCTCTCTCTCTCTCTCTCTCTCTCTCTCTCTCTCTCTCTCTCTCTCTCTCTCTCTCTCTCTCTCTCTCTCTCTCTCTCTCTCTCTCTCTCTCTCTCTTCTCTCTCTCTCTCTCTCTCTCTCTCTCTCTCTCTCTCTCTCTCTCTCTCTCTCTCTCTCTCTCTCTCTCTCTCTCTCTCTCTCTCTTCTCTCTCTCTCTCTCTCTCTCTCTCCTCTCTTCTCCTCTCTCTCTCTCTCTCTTCTCTCAGGTTGGGAAGCCCACTCGGTAAGAAACCTGGTAAAATTTAATCACCTATAGTCACACAATGCTCGTCACTATAGTCAACACACAGATCACATCTAACAATAACTGAGTAACACTAATAATGAAATACAAATGAGGGTACCAGCAGCCAAATTAGTACACATCGTTCACGGCGACTCAGTAGCGTGCTGAAGTCACCAAGGTTTAGGCTTTTCTCATGTTTTTTGGAAATAAATAAGTGTTCATAATATTTCTGATGACACATCACGAATTCTTCATCATTCGAGTCATATGACTCGTTTATGTGTAAAAGTCATGTAAGAGGAATTACAGGTGAATTCCTTGGAAATACTCCTAGAACAAGCATCTGCATTCTCTTAAAGCGCTCTTGATCTAGTTAGGTTTTCTAGTCTCTTAAGCAGTTTCGCCACGAAGTCTCTGTAACGTACCGATGAAATGTTAAGCTATCATTCCTGGTTCTCTGGATGTAGTCATATGTAGAGCAAGCCCGCATGATGGTACCTTCCGAAGAGCATTGTTTTGGGTCACTGTCCGACTGTCTGTATGTCTTTGAGCAAAGGGGCGGAGCCAGAGCTGGCTTCACTGAAGTGACGTCATGGCCTCTCCTTATTATTAAAGCTCCATGGTTTGAATATACTTTGCCTATTTGCCTTCTTTCTTTTTCTTTTTACAGCAGCTAACCCATCACATGTATAGGGTATTAACTGCATGGACAAAGATTCAGCATATAACAGTTTGGTTCACATTTTTAATCATTTTTGCATTTGATCCCTAAGACTGTATGGATAAATTAATTAGGTCCGTTATATTCAAAGGTAGGCATCTATGAGAAAAATAAATAAAACGCATTCCTTACAAACAGGACAGGACAATACAATTTAGTATTTACGCAGTACAGACCAAAAACATTCAGATAATAGTCATATTTATAAAAAATATTTGTATATGCCTGTTTTTGGTCTTGGTCTGTTTCGGAGGGTCTTGGTCTTGGTCTTGGTCTTGGTCTCGGAGGGTCTTGGTCTTGATTTCGGAGGGCTGGTCTTGGTCTCGGAAGGTCTGGTCTTGGTCTTGGTCTTGGTCTCGAAGGGTCTGGTCTTGGTCTTGGTCTTGGTCTCGAAGGGTCTGGTCTTAGTCTTGGTCTTGGTCTCGAAGGGTCTGGTCTTGGTCTTGGTCTTGGTCTCGGAGGGTCTGGTCTTGACTACAACACTGCCATTCACTGGTAAACTCTTGAACACTCTTTCTGTTTCTATTCTTCCACCTTCCGACGACATTTTTTTTCAAGAAAGGAGTAACAAGACTCCTGCCGAACTAAATTGGCTCACCCCTCTTTTTATATTCTCTTACAGTCATCTTTATAGGCACTGGTAACTAAGCGGGGTTTTTTTTTGTCCTTGGCTAGTCCTTTGTGCTGTAAAAAAAAAAAGATTATTCAGAGGTGTGTGGCCCGTGGTGCCATGAAACTGTACAGCTTGTTGTGGATCAGGTGCCAAAAGGAGGATTTTGAGGCCAAGGTAGCTGTCTCAACGTCAACGATCTTCAATAAATGCGCTAGAATTAATTTGAGTTATATTATTATACACCCATACTAGAAACAGTTGATCTCTCTTTCCCTCTCTCTTATAAATTGCTTCATAAAATGTTGTACTTATGATTTCGTACCAATAATATAACCCCGGGCCCCGGCGCGGGGGACCTCAGACCCATGGACCTTCCGAGACACCAGCGGGTGTAGCTGTAGCCAATCCCGCTCTGGGGGCATCTACTCAGTGGCGTACCGTAGGGGCGGGGGGGGGGGGGCATGCGCCCATGCCCCCCTTGCAAAGAAATAAATTAAATTTATAATATATAAAATATATTTATAATATTATATATATAGAAGATATTATATATACTATATACATACATAGGATTATATATATATATATTATATACATATATATATAATTAATATATATATAAATATACGATATCATTATATATTATATACAGTATATATAGTATATACTACAGCATATATATATATATATATATATATATATATATATTATTATAATATATATTATATATATAATAATATATAGTATATATATATTACTAATATATATTATAATATTAAAATATATTTATAATATATAATTAAAAGATAAGCGAAAGTGTTGTGTGTCTGTCGTGTTGTGTGTGGTGTGGTGTGTGTCGCTCTAGGTTTGCCCCCCCTGGCGGATTCAATAATATGGCACAGTTGGGAATCAGGTTGGATCCAGGGGGAAGGTTTGTAAGCCCACGTATGGGATGATCGATCACTTTTCTTTTGTTTCTTTATTTTTAGTAGCCTATTAGCGAGAATTGTGAAGAAAAAAGTGGTTGCGAGAATTGAGGAAACCTTGATGTAGGGTGATGGGTAATGGGTGGTGAATGGGTGGGTGATGGTAATGGGTGTGGGGTGATGGGTGAGTGAATGGGTGGGGGGTGATGGGTTGGGGGTGATGGGTGAGGGAATACGGTGGGGGGTGATGGGTAATGGGTGAGTGAATGGGTGTGTGTGATGGGTAATGGGTAGTGAATGGGTTGGGGGTGATGGGTATGAGTGAGTGAATGGGTTGGGAGTGATGGGTAATGGGTGAATGAATAGGTTGGGGGTGATGTGATGGGTTGGCGTTAATACATACATTTCTACATCCATGATTTCAGGAAAGTTAGAAGGGCTATCTGGAGAGTCTGTGTTTGGTGGGCCGAAGGCCCCAAACACAGGTGGTGGCCGAAGGCCCACCAATAGCCCTCGCAGGAGCTAGCCAAAAGTCCGCCCGGAGGGCGGCTTTTGCGCTAGTATATAATATATTTATAATATATAATATATTTATAATATATAATATATCTATAATATATAAATTATTTATAATATATAAATATATTTATAATATATAAATGTATTTAAATATAAATATTTTACTAATATATCTATATTATATATTATATATATATTATATATATCTTATATTTCACTATATATATATATATTTTAATTCATATATATATATCATATCTATTTATATATATATGTGGTCTGTTATGTATCATATATATATATAATACTATATTATTAATATCATTATCTATTTCTATCATATATCTATGTTTATATATTATCTTATCTATATATATTATATATATTATATATATCTATATGTGGTCTGTTATGTATAATATATATATATTATATATATATAGAGAGAGGAGAGAGAGAGAGAGAGACGTTTATGCCCGGAGACCGTATGCCTGGCTTCTCCTCCATCCCTCTCCCCTCGTCTAGTTATTGAATCTGAAGGAGTATATGCAGTGGCGTACCCAGAAAATTTAAAAGGGAGGTCCCAAATATATATATATATATATATATATATATTATATATATATATATATATATATATATATACTATATATAATATATAATATATGTGGTCTGTTATGTATAATATATATATATATATATATATATATATTATATAATATATATATATATATTTTGGACCCCCCCCTTTTAAATTTTCTGGGTACGCCACTGCATATACTCCTTCAGATTCAATAACTAGACGAGGGGAGAGGGATGGAGGAGAAGCCAGGCATACGGTCTCCGGGCATAAACGTCTCTCACAACCGTACCATACTACGCTACAGAGGGCCAGCCCCGCCGGGACTCAGACCGGCCCAAGAGCCTCCGGCCCAAGAGCCTCCGGCCCACCGGGACACAGCCCGGTTTGCCCTATGGCCAATCCACCCCTGCTGTCCTCTCATCACGCGCCCCTAGGATCCCACTACTTTCCTTCCTTGTATGTAAGCCTCTCTCTCTTATCTCCCCTTCCGTGCCTCCATACGTGCACATGATAGAGCCATTACTGTCCATTCATCATTACTTTACATAGCTTCTGGCTCTCAATTCTCATTCTATATTGATCTTCAAACTCCATAACTTCACTCTTTGGTTTCTAAAATACCAGCACTTTACTTTTAGACACATTAACTTTCAGTTTCCTCCTCACACAAACACTACTGAATTCATTTACCAATTTTTGCAATTTTTTAAAACTCTGCTAGTAGTATCCTACAGTATAATCTGCAAACACTATAGTATTGACCTTTTCCTTTTGTATCTTTTGTATTATCTATGATTATATCTACACCAACATCACCAATTGTTGCTTTCATTTATCTGATTACTCCATCCATAAACCAGTTGCATAATCACGGTGACATTACGCAGCCTTGCCTCATGGTACCCGGTACTCTCGTCTACCAAAATTCTCATCCCGACACAAATCGGGAACTATCGCCGACGGTGATGGTTAGGTTAGGTTACCGTTAGGTTAGATAAAGGTCAGGTTAGGTTAGGTTAGAAAAAAGAACCTAACCTACGTAACCTAAACTGGCTGCTGTTTGTGTGGTGACGGCGGAGTTTTAGCTATTTATTCTTATCAGATCATTTTTGCCCGTGATTTTTACCGAAGTAAAAGTTTTCCAAGATGTTTAAAGGTTAGTAGAAGATGTACTTGACAAGATGTTAGTCCTTCATAAGGTAGTAAACGAGATAAGGCAGGGTCACTAAAACGAATCTTAACCTAGTCACGGCGAGTCATATCATTTTGACTCATTACCGTTCATACCGACTGCATCAACACGAGGCGATCAGTACGTATACACTACACTCCTAGAAAAGATGGGCAGGAAATAGGTGAAAACAGGGTATTTGTAGTGATGAAATACTGCTACCCTGTTTCTACCTCTGCAAATCTACCCTTACGGATCGAAGCAAATCTATCTTTCTTCAACCCCAAATCTACCTTTTACCAACTAATTTCCCGCCATTTCCAGATATCACATCGAGTCGTCTTCTGCTTCTTCTTCTTCGTCTTCGTCTTCGTCTTCGTCTTCGTCTTCGTCTTCGTCTTCGTCTTCGTCTTCGTCTTCTTCGTCTTCGTCTTCGTCTTCTTTTTCTTTTTCTTTTTCTTTTTCTTTTTCTTTTTCTTTTTCTTTTTCTTTTTCTTTTTCTTTTTCTTTTTCTTTTTCTTTTTCTTTCTTTTTCTTTTTCTTTTTCTTTCTTTTTCTTTTTCTTCTTAGTATCGATCGCTTCATAGGTCCTCTTCAACTTCGTCTCCTTAGTTAACAATCTTGTCAACTCTTTCCTTGGCTATTTCACTTGGGATCTTAATTCTTTGTCTTCTTTGTGTCACAGTTACAGGATGGATGAACGAAGGTCTGAAAGCGCGAAGCACACGAATGGAGTGCAAGGAACCGGCCTTATACCCTCCCAGGATAAGGAGGCAAGCAAGCAAGCGTCGCAAGCAAGCCAAAGCCCTCCCTCGGATTTGCTTTACGGTGTGGAGGACGCACCGCCTTGGTACCTCTCCATCTTTTACGCTTTCCAGGTAAGAGGAAATTGGCATCACAAAATCAATAACGATCTAAAGAGGAATACTATAATTGGATCGGCTTAAACTGGCAGTCTGGGTTTATGCTCAGGAATGCGCTAGTGCCACATATTGGAAATCATTGAGCTAAGCCTTAGTGATATCTGTAAAAGGCATCACTAAAGAGATATAAACGTATTGATACACTTTTAACATCAATATTATACAGCTGGAGGCCTCAGACGACTCAACCCGGACCGCCAGTTTAAGCCAGTCCGACTATAATTGCTTTCTTGTCATCTGTTGGTACAAAGGCTACTGTAATCAGACTTTGGCAGACTTCTTTGTAATGTCTTTGGTTGGAGGTACTGGAGGAGACAAGAGAGAAGAGATTGCCGTATAACACTGTCACACAACCATCAGCTGACGCCCTCACTCACACAGACCAAAACTGATGAAAATGTTTTACAGTAGTCTTTGGTTGGTATAAGGAGAGGGAGAGTGAAAGGATCGCACCACCTGTTGGGTTTGTACATAAAACAGAGCAAGGGAAGTACTGTTAACGCTCTCCTCTGTAGCATATTATTGTCGTGCTCCCAGCATTGCCCGGCTATGACTAACCCCTTTACGCCCAGAGCTTTCCTTTGCTATAAAAGATCGTATGTTGTCAAGCCATAAAATTACGAAAAGTAACTGAATATACCAAATTAGCTAGTGGACAAGGATACTAAACAGTTCATATCTATAAAATATTGCTCATATTCACTTAAAACTCGTCTAATCATCTAATGGTACCCAAATTACAATGGAAATTACGTTCTGGGCCTCAATGGGTTAAGGGTAGCTATAGTATTTTCACTCGCTCGCATATACCTAGTGCAGCAGATAATTCATAACAATTGTGCAAATTATGACTAAAGCATGAAATTTTTACCAGTGTTAGTACATACCATAAGGTTCATTTTCAGATCGGGAGGTAAGTCAGATTTGACCTCTGAGGATAGTGAGAGGTCAATGACCTCAATTACATTGAAATTGTCCTTTTTTCACGATTCTGGTGGTTTGTCTGTTTTGGGAATCATTAAAAAGGTATGTTGCCATGTGTTGGTCCCTTTATCTTCTGGAGAGCCTATTTATACATAATCACAGGATGCAACCATGACTGAACAAGTGCTTTAAATGAGGTCAGTGACCTCAGAAAACAAATTTATTGAAATACACATTTAGGTTATTGTGGTGTCCAGAACAGCTTGCATGAAATCGCGTTGTAAGATCATATGTGCAACCTTAATTTTCAATGTGCGCTGAACATAGTCTATAAGCTTAAAGTACAGTGAGGTCAGCTACCTGAGACACATGTATAGTACATACCGGTACATGTAATACACACATTATCCATATAGACGCATAAATATAAAGGTGTCTGATTGCACCTAACAGTCTCCCGAACATGCACATAATGCAGTGCACTTGAGTGCAGCCTTGGTGCACTTGCAGCGGCCGGTACATCCCTTCTTGCAGCCGCAGTGGATCAGTTCGTGGCAAGATTTTGATGCCTCTGGCAGTGTCGTCCAAAGAGGCTGCCACCCAGAGGCCTCCTTTGTCCAGCCCCAGTCAGATGGGATTGGTAACTCTGGATTTAGGACCAGAGTTTGGTTCCAGCAGTTGCCCTGGAGAGATGCACGCTTGATGTGCTGCTGGAGTGCTGCCTGCGTTGGGGGAATGTTTTCTAGAGCCCTAGACTTGTGTGCGAAGAGCTGTTTCCTAGCATCGTTCACTTCCATGGTGTCACTGGTGCGGTCATACATCAGCACAACGAAGCGCTCCAGCAGTGACATTGACTCCTCACTCACATCACTTGGCATGCGTAAGAGTTCTTCAAAAGCATCAGTCACCTGTGGGAACACTTTCCAAGTCTCCCAGGCAGTCTTCTTCCCTCTGCCAGCGAAAGAAGACACCGTGTCACACCCTGTGAGGGCATGGAAGATGGGGAGAGTAGCACATTGTCTTGGGTTCATGGCGGCAGCCAGTTGGTGAACAGCTATGTACCGGAAGCTAGATCCAATACCAAGAGCTATCCACAGCTCGTCAGGATTGATGTTGTTGAATGAAGCCACAGCCAGTACCACAACATCAGTATCCACAGTGCGTATGGCCACCTTTCTGATCCCCTTCTGCACAGTGTGAACATGGGGCGAGGCTGGTCAAGTCGGACTCGGCAGGAGAGCACAGGACCTCAGTTCCACATGTTGCATACATTTCCTTGCCATCTGCTATTGGAAGACGAATGACCTCTCGTGACAGGAAACCAAAGAGCTCAGTCTTGTTTTGATCCACACGAAGGAAGTCCTTCCAGTTCTTAGGCATGACGGTAGAGGGATCCACTCTCTTCCTGACGCCCTTGCCCCTCTTCTGTCTGGTTGTGCCTTTCAGGCTTTCAGGTAGATATACATCCCAGACGAGGTCGAGTCTGTTGACATTTTCGAGTTGAGTGGAGATGTAAGGTGCAAAGACTGTGTTCACATACTCTTCAAAGGTCTTTGCCGTTACAGGATTGAGCATTTGAACAATAGCTGCTCCGTCAAGGATTGTGGCATCAACCCCAGGTGCGCTTGTGGTTTCGGGTTGGTCTGATTTCAGGCAGTGTAGTAGATCTGCTTTGACTCCAAGGCGCAGTTTTTCTCCTGTTGATAATGCTGGTGGGGCTGCCTGGTTCTCGTGGCAGAAGAACTGGTCCAGACCCCCATCACGTGATTGGCAGGCAATATACAGCCTCGAGAAGAGACTACAGTCACTCTTCACTGCGGCGAGTTGGATCTGCTGCTTTGACTGCGTCTTGGTCTGTGGCCGACTGAAGAGTGGCAACTTGTTCTTGGGCAGTGTTTCTATAACTGGCTTCGTGCATAGTTCCAGTCTTTCTTCAACAAACTTTGTGTACTGCTCCTCACCAAGGGACTCAATCTTCCTCACAGTTTCTGCCACTGGGGTGTCCATGATGTCTCTCGTGTCAAGGACCAGTAGATCTTGAGTGTTCTCTAGGAAGGGATTCCCCATATCTTCAAACACTGCTATAAGTGCTCTGACATCCTTCATAAAGGCTGCTTGCACTCCAGGTTTCTGGTCATGGTGAAAATGCCCAGTGTCGTGAGCACCGCCATGTCCTCTTGTCGCCTGCTCTTCAAAATCTGCAGTGATCCTGGCTATTTCTGGCCCTGCCACCATCCAGCGTCTGAGTGCCCCAGGGTTTCCTGTCAGTCCAATAGCTCCACCAGACCCTTTGACCACAGCGTTGTTCTGTTCATGACATTGGTCAATTGCCATGGCAGAGAACTTCTTGCTGGTCTTGTGTACCACAAACTTCCCAGACTTGAATTCTGCCTGGACATCTGGGTGTTTGTCAATGAGGTTCATCATATCACGGATGTGTACAGAAAGCCACCTGGAATGGTGAGTGTGATCTAAGGCGAACATCCAGGGCATGATCTGTGTCAGGGATTCCACGTAGAGCTCAAAGTTCCCTTCACGAAGTGATCGGATAATTACCAACGCTGTGTGGAATATGTAGACACTTTTATTGGAACACAAATGCATGGTTTGTACATCATAAACATGTTTACCATTAACCAATGACGCCAAACATCAATATTTTGATACTTTGAGGTCATTGACCTCTCACGGTCCTCAGAGGTCAAATCTGCCTTACCTTCCGATCTGAAAATGAAGCTTATGGCATGTACTAACACTGGTAGAAATTTCATGCTTTAGTCATAATTTGCACAATTCTTATGATATGAGAGATTATCAGCTGTACTATACCCAGCTTTTTAGTGTATAATACTTTTTTCTTCCCCATATATTACCCTTGGTTGACGCTCTCCTGTAGCTTAGTGTTTTGTTCCCAGCATTACCTGGCTATGATCGGCGGCACCATCGCCATGCCCATCATCCTCGCTGCCTACCTCTGCATCGACGACGGAGACCCAGCCCGCGGCGCCCTCGTGTCCACCATCATCTTCGTGTCAGGCCTCGTCACCCTTCTGCAGTCCACGATAGGCATCAGGTAGGCCCCCCCCCCCCTCCTCCTCTCTCTCTCTCGTCCTCCTCTCTCTCTCTTTCTCGTCCTCTCTCTCTCTCTCTCTCTCTCATCTCTCTCTCTCCTCTCTCTCTCTCTCTCTCTCTCTCTCTTTCTCTCTCTATCTCTCTCCCTCTCTCCCTCTCGTTCTCTCGTTCTCTCTCTCTCTCTCTCTCTCTCTCTCTCGCTTCTCTCTCTCTCCTCGCTCTCTCTCTCTCTCCTCTCGTCTCTCTCTCTCTCATCTCATCTCTCCTCTCTTCTCTCTCTCTCTCTCTCTCCTCTCTCTCTCTCTCTCTTCTCTCATCGTCTCTCTCTCTCTCCTCTCTCTCTCTCTCTCTCTCTCTCTCTCTCTCTCTCCTCTCTCTCTCTCTCCTCTCCTCTCTCTCTCTTCTCCTCTCTCTCTCTCTCTCTCCTCTCTTCTCTCTCTCTCTCTCTCTCTCCTCTCTCTCTCTCTCTCTCTCTCTCTCCTCTCTCTCTCTCTCTCTCTCTCTCTCTCTCTCTCTCTCTCTCTCCTCTCTCTCTCTCTCTCTCTCTCTCTCTCTCTCTCTCTCTTCTCTCTCTCTCCTCTCTCTCTCTCCTCTCTCTCTCTCTCCTCTCTCTCTCTCTCCTCTCTCTCTCTCTCTCTCTCTCTCTCTCTCTCTCTCTCTCCAACTTTTATGAATAGCAATTTCAGTCTAAGAATATATCAAGGTCGCCTCTATAGTTACCTTCTAAGTCCACTCCTCAACAGCCTCTATAGTTAACATGAACTACCACGGCCTCTTGTAGCTTCTTATGTTCTTATGTTCTTATGTTTCTTGTGTTCTTGTGTTTACCTTCTAAATCCACTCCTCAACAGACTTCCCATCATCCAAGGAGGGAACTTCGCCTACGTTGTCCCCATCATCTCCCTCCTCAACTCCTCCTTTGAGCCGTGCAGCCAAGTGTCCGTCGCCAACATGACCTCGTATGAGCGGCAGGAACTGTGGCAGGAGCGCATGCGTGCCATTCAAGGAGCCATCGCTGTTTCCTCCATAGTGCAGATCATTATTGGCTTTACGGGTGAGTCACTACAAATGATACTACTACTACTACTACTACTACTACTACTACTACTACTACTACTACTACTACTACTACTACTACTTCTACTACTGCTACTACTACTACTACTATTACTACTACTACTTTTTTTTATTTTTTTTATTTTTTTTAATAAAGATACCTCCACCGCTTGTTTATTTGCGAATTCAATTAACTGAATGCCAGTATCCCCAACTCTGATCGCTACTGACTGTGGCATCCAACCATAGGCTACTACTACTTATCCACTACTTACTCTCCTCTCTCCGTCATCTACACTAATATGCCGCTCTCCACTACAGTGGCCTGATAGTTCAGGCCATCCAAATCGATGGTTGTGGGGGCGGAGTATCTAGTACCCCTGAGACATAGGAGGGCAGACCTGAGCAGGGAGAAGGAGAGACGGCACCTCATCCAGGCGACAACGTGGCTCCTTGGCTGGTGCTTCTTTTCTGCCATTACATCTGCTAGTTTTGAATAGAAGCACCTGGCCTTGGGGCCCATCCCGCCTGACGTAGTGAAGACCAGGGGTGTGAAGGTGCCGTGGTCGACATTTCGGATCCTATCTCCATAACTCCTGATTTTTTCACGTTCATTCTTTTTTTGAGCAGCTTCCAGTGGGATCCTCTGGTAGCAGGCGGCCATTGGATCGAAGATTCTGATGTCCATGAACGCTCTCTGTCCTCTGGTCCAGAAACCACGAGCACTTACGTCCACTCGGGCCTCGTTTGTGGTGTTGGCCGTCCTGTACTGCACGTGTTCGCCATTCAGGGGGAGGAGAGTTGATTCAGTGGTGACGTCGCGGCATACCTCCCTGAGCATGCTGGCCGTCAAATCTCTCACCTCATCGTGTTTGATGCACACGAATCCCCCCTTTTTACATGTCATTGTATGGTCGATGCTGTTTGGATCTTCACATACACAGGTTTTGGGAAGCCCCTCCACTGGCCAGCCATACCTCAGAGCAACGGCATCTACGAATTCTTGTTTGTTGAGGCTGAAGCCTTTAGCTCTGATAGGTAAGCATGTTAGCCAGTTGGACGCTCCCGTTTCCTGTGCAATGTGAATTTTCTTCACGGTTTCGATTGGCATGACGTCTTTTAGGTGTTCCAATCTTTCCACTTGTGCATTCTGTCTGTTTCTAGACATGGTTTTCTTTAGCTCCAAGACCGCATTCTGGTCAGTTTCTCCCTTTGCGTCTTGAGCTATGATTTTTTCGGTGAGGGACCTGGTGAGGTGGATGGAGTCTCGGTTTTCTTCCTCAGCCATTTTTTCAGGGGAAGTGATCCCCATCCCACCCAGTCTTGGTGGAAGTTGACAGCAGCTCCCTCACGTCATTTCCTATGATGAATTAGTTTTTAGCAGTGCTGGTAGGAAGGTTTTTCCTGATGGATTCTTCCAACGGTCTGAGGAGACGGCTGATGCCTGGATGGTGCGCTTGACGAAGCTCCATCGATGTTGTAGGCCATGTGTGAATGCTGAGTAAGCTGCGTGTGGTTCTGTCTTGGCTATGTCGGACAGAACGCCCACCTCTTTCACCCACTCTGTAACTTTCTCCTCCACATATTTCTGCTTGAACTCCGGTGTTCCAACCACTGCTCCCAAATGCCGCTGCCCGTCCTTTGTCACAGTGACTCCGCTGTCCCTGAAAAGTCGCATTCCAATTTCATAATGTTCGGGTTTTACGATGAGGATGGACTTGGTGGCGTTGGGTGTGTATCCTATATTAGGGCCGTTCTTCTTCACAAGATCCCACCACTTCCTTAGTTCTGAGATTTTCCCGGCCCCTGTTAGGTCGTCCGCATATGCCACTTGCTTCACCTGTGTCTTTTCATATGAAATCTCCTCTTGAAGCACTGATAGGCCAATGGCGTACATTGCCATGGTTACTGGGTCACCTTGTGTTCTTCCCTCCCTTGATTTCAAAATTTTAACAATGCTATTTTTTCTATTATCTCTTATGAACATGCCTGAGGGTTCTCTGTATGTGTTTTCCACATATGTCGCGAGTGGGGGACACTTCATTCGAATGTTGTGGAGCATTGTCTTTCTGTTTATTGTGTGGAAAGCATTTTTTGCGTCCACTAATAATACCGCTTCACAATCTTCCTGACCAAAGATCGTCCTCATGGCGGGGATGGTCGCTTCCCCACCTGCCTGCTGTCCAGCACACACCTGTAGGTTCCCTGCCGCTCTTCTTACATCCTCCTTCACCACCGCCATGATGCATTTCCCTATAATCCGGCGGAGGACTTCCCCAACGCCGATAGGCCTGCACCCTGGCTTCTTGTCAAGGGGGATAAGGCGGCAAGCAGTCAGGGCGCCAACATATCGGTATTTGGTGGCGGCAAGTTTTCTCGCTAGTGTTGCTAAGACGCTGCACAAGTCACCAGCGGAACTGCCCCATTGAGTGCTGCTCAGCAGGCGACGCCACCCTCTTGCATCCATGCCTGAGGGACCCCCGCTGCCTTTTGTCAGGAGAGCTTTTTTCCACACCAGCTCTCCTGTAATCATCTCATAGATGACACTGTTTGATATTTGAGGAGGTCCCTTCTGTCTTAGTCCCTCCAAATTGCTGGGTTGAGGATGTTTTTCCTCCAGCAATTGGATAGTTTCATCGGTAAGTGGCAACACACTGCCGTTCTGATCTTCATCCAGAGACCGGAGTGCGGATGAAACGTTGCCTTGTCTCATCTTATCCGCAAAGCCACGTGCCTTATCATCGTTGTTATGTTTTTTTGGGGGAAGTCTTGGCAGTCTTTTCTGTAAGACTCGCTTCCTCAAGGAGCTCCTCGAGTTAATTTTTTTCCCAATGTTCAACTCTTCTTGAGAGTGTTTTCACATTGTTGTTCGTCTTGGCCTTTTGATGTGTCTTCTGGAGGAAGAGTTTAGGAAGAAGGAAGAGGACTTTCAGTGCATATGGTGCAATATGGGGCGTGTCTAAGTTGTATTCGTTTATAAGGCAGACCATTTCTTTGATTAGTTTGGTCATGGCTGTACATTTTGGTGGCTCAAAATTATTATTGGCAGACCACCCCATTATCTCAAGGTATGTGTTATCTACCCATCTTTTTGTTTCTTCTTCCGTTTGACCTTTCCAGAAGATGTTCCCTCTCTCATTTTCCTCCACATCAATGTTCGGTTGGGGTACATCCTGTGGTGGTGGTGGTGTGCGCGGTGACGATACCGGTGTTAGTGCTATCGGGCTTTCTGGCATTTCATTGTCCCTCTGTCTTCCATCTTGTTGACCTTCTTCCTGGAGCTCCAGGTTGTCACCCGCCTCTTCTTCTTCCCTCTCCCTGCCCTGTTCCCGTCTGCTGTTTTGACACTCATTTCCGTTATTACAGTTGACACACCTTCTATTTAGCCTAGCACATTTACAATTAAGACATTTGTGTTCCCGCCTCGTACATACACAACATCGTTTTGGAGTTTGAGAGCTTGACATTTTATTATATGCTCCATGTTTTTCATTTTATTATTAACACTATGCTAAGTCGAGGGCGAGAGAGAGAGAGAGAGAGAGAGAGAGAGAGAGAGAGAGAGAGAGAGAGAGAGAGAGAGAGAGAGAGAGAGAGAGAGAGAGAGAGAATGCGAATGAGAGGGAGAGGAGGAGGATGGAGAAGGGGAGAGGGGGAGGGGCAGGGTACGGAAAGGAAATGACATTTGAGGAGGAAAGGGAGAGGGGGGGGAGGGGAAGGGAGAAGGAGGGGAGAGGAGGGGAGAGGGATAGAGATAAAGAGAGAGACCGAGAGATAGAAAGAGAGGTTATTTATAGAAACACGTATATCCAATTTTAGAAGCTACACAAATATTAGCTGATACAATGATATCATCAACAACAATACCATCAGCAATAAGAACAATTATCCACCATGATAGGCAATAATAATGATACAGTTTGTTTTGTAGTAATAGTAGTAGTTTTAATGAATAGTTATATTGAATTCAATTTATTAATGATATTTAAACTGGGCATGCCTTGCGGTCGGTTTAAATAAAGATTATTATTATTATTATTACTATTAATAGGTACTCACGTGGTGTGGATGGCTCGGTTCGATATTGATATCTTCAAATATATATTTACTAGCTTTCTCTTCTAATCATCTCAACATTGAGATAAATGAGGTGAAGGGTAAAGATAAAGAGGAAGAGAGAAAGAGAGAGAAGAACGAGAGAGAGAGAGAGAGAGAGAGAGAGAGAGAGAGAGAGAGAGAGAGAGAGAGAGAGAGAGAGAGAGAGAGAGAACGAGAGAACGAGAGGGAGAGAGGGAGAGAGGGAGAGAGATAGAGAGAGAAAGAGAGAGAGAGATAGAGAGAGTGTGCGCGAGAGAGAGATGGATAAGGAAAGAGAGACAGAGAGAGAGAGAGCGATAGAGAGAGAGAGAGAGAGAGAGAAGGGGAATTTTATGACCCCTTCGCGTATTGGGCGAGGGGAAAAGTTTTATGACTCCCACGTACACATACATATACACGCACACACTCTCCCACGCCTCTCTCATATACACATCCCCCGTTTCTGTATGACAACCCTGATATATGTATAGTACTCACACACACAAATACCCACACACGCCTAATACTACTACTTTTACTACTAGGTACTACTACTGCTACTACTACTACTACTTTTTTTTTCTACTACTACTACTACTACTACAAAAAAGATACCTCCACCGCTTGTTTATTTGCGGTTCCATACTGTTGCCATGGATATTCTTAGCTAC
>JACEEZ010009337.1:260910-271478 GCA_016584305.1 Chionoecetes opilio | reverse complement strand
CCATTTTATATTATTACTGGGGAGGCAAGCGAGTACGAGGGCACGGACATATTATTTAACTCATTTATTCATTTTCTATTATTATTCATTCATTAACTCATTTATTCATTGACTCATTCAAACATTTATTTACTTTTGTCTTCATTTACTTTTACAATGGAGGTTGAAGGCGAGGTACGGGAACTGGCAGGGAACAATTATTATCTAACTCATTGTCTCATACAAACATTAATTCACTCATGTCTTTATTTACTTATGTGTTTACAATGGAGTGTTTTTTATTAATTGAGTAAACTGCGTACACAAAAACACTGATCTTACTATCTTTTCTACTCTTTTCAGCAATGTGTTTATGTGTTTACAATGGAGTATTTTTTATTCATTACTAGCCGCAAAGTCCGCCCACTGGGCGGACTTTTTGGCTAGCTCCTGCGGAGGGCTATTGGTGGGCCTTCGGCCCACCACCTGTTTGGTGGGCCGAAGGCCCACCAAACACAGACTCTCCAGATAGCCCCTTCTAACTTTCCTGAAATCATGGATGTAGAAATGTATGTATTAACGCCAACCCATTCACATCACCCCCAATCCATTCACTCACCCATTACCCATCACCCCCCTATTCACTCACCCATTACCCATCACCCCCCACCCATTCACTCACCCATTACCCGTCACCACATACCCATTCACTCACCCATTACCCATCACCCCCCATCACCCATCACCCCCCACCCATTCACTCGCCCATCACCCCACACCCATTACCCATCACCCCACCTATTCACTCACCCATTACCCATCACCCTACATCAAGGTTTCCTCAATTCTCGCAACCCACTTTTTTTTCTAAAAAAAAAAAAAAAAATTATCGGGATCATCTCATAAGTGGGCTTAAAACCTTCCCCTGGTTGACCCGGTTCCAAAAATGTGCCACATGAGGGGATTCCGCCACAGGGGGCGGCACCTATCGCGGACAGACAGACACACACACACACACACACACACACTTTCGCTTATATTATTATAGAAGTAAACAACGTACAAGAAACACGGATCTTCCTACCTTTGCTACTATTTTTCAGCCGTGCACTTTGCTTAGACAAACGCTTAGACTAGACATAGACAAACGAGCTAATTTGAGCGTCTGGCACACGAGTAAGCTGTTGCCGATGAAGAAGAAAAATACTCTAATATCTTTCTGAATGTTTTGGGAGTGGTAGTGCGTAACATCGAGAGAGAGAGAGAGAGAGAGAGAGAGAGAGAGAGAGAGAGAGAGAGAGAGAAGAGAGAGAGAGAGAGAGAGAGAGAGAGAGAGAGAGAGAGAGAGAGAAAAGAGAAGAGAGAGAGAGATAAGATAAGATTTTCATCCTATCTAGACACTTTGCAAGTACCAACTACAAGGTTATTGACTATACAAAGCGCCGCCACGTCAGCACGAACTAGGCGGACTCGAACCGCTGACCGAATGCGCAGGGACTCTGCACATTGCAAGTTCACGTCTCTACCAACCTTGCCACCCTGACGGGCGAGAGAGAGAGAGAGAGAGAGAGAGAGAGAGAGAGAGAGAGAGAGAGAGAGAGAGAGAGAGAGAGATACAGATAAATACATAGATAGATAGATATAGAGATAGATAGGTAGATATAATACAGATAAATAAACAGATAGGTAAACAGATTGATATATAGATAGATAGATATACAGATATATAGATTGATAGATAGGTATATATACAGATAAATACAGATAGATAAACAGATAAGATAGATAGATAGATAGATATATGGATTAGATATAGACAGATAGATAGATAGGTAGGTAAACAGATAGATAGATAGATATGGATAAATATAGATGGATAAATAGATAAATACAGATAGATAGATATAGATAGATAGATAGTTAGGTAATCTACACTCTCTCTCTCTCTCTCTCTCTCTCTCTCTCTCTCTCTCTCTCTCTCTCTCTCTCTCTCTCTCTCTCTCTCTCTCTCTCTCTCTCTCTCTCTCTCTCTCTCTCTCTAACAAAGAAATCACCTCACCACCACAACTACACCTTTTCTTTGCCCTAAACTTGGAGTCTCTCAACGGCAAGTTCCAACAAGACTTACAAGTTCCTGAAAACTGATACACAACACTTGCCTTGTACTTGTTCTTGGTGGATAATAAGTTTTGTTAAGAGTTCGGCAACAAGTTAGTGGGTTAAGAAGTAGAGCTAAGACAGAGGAGGGCTTGAGGTGACGCGCCATTTAAGCTAACACAAATAAATACAATTCCCTCACCGCAATATATAAAGTTAAATAAAACTTAGTCATCCGCTAAAACTCTCATGTCATTACAAACCAAACACGTCACAAACACGTCACGCCTCCATGTGCTTGTCTTGCTAATAATAAAAAGAAAAAAAAAGAAAAAAGAAAATAAAAGAAAAAAGGAAGGAGAGAGGGAAGAATAAAGGAAGAGAGGAAGGAATAAGGGAAAAAAACAATAAATCTATATTAATAAAAGCGAAAGTGTGTGTGTGTGTGTGTGTGTGTGTGTGTGTGTGTGTGTGTGTGTGTGTGTGTGTGTGTGTGTGTGTGTGTGTGTGTGTGTGTGTGTGTGTGGTATAGGTTCCGCCCCCCGTGGCGGAATCCTATCATATGGCACATTTTTGAAACCAGGTTGACCAGGGAAAGGTTTTAAGTCCACTTATGGGATGATCCGATCACTTTTTTCTTCCTTCTTTTTTGTAGGCTATTAGCGAGAATTGTGAAAAAAAAAGTGGGTTGCGAGAATTGAGGAAACCTTGATGTAGGGTGATGGGTAATGGGTGAGTGAATGGGTGGGGTGATGGGTAATGGGTGTGGGGTGATGGGTGAGTGAAGGGGTGGGGGGTGATGGGTTGGGGGTGATGGGTGATGGGTGAGGGAATAGGTGGGGGGTGATGGGTAATGGTGAGGGAATGGGTTTGGGGTTCAGGAAAATTAGAAGGGGCTATCTGCAGAGTCTGTGTTTGGTGGGCCCCACCAAACACAGGTGGTGGGCCGAAGGCCCACCAATAGCCCTCCGCAGGAGCTAGCCAAAAAGTCCGCCCGGAGGGCGGCTTTGCGGCTAGTATAAAATAAAGGAAAGAAGAGGAAAAAGTGAAGAGGAGAAAAGGTAGATATATAAAAAATAAAAAAATAAAAAAAGGAAGGAGGGTAGAATGAAGGAATAGAGGAAGGAATAAAGGAAAAAACTAATAATAAATATAGAATAAAGGAAAGAAGAGGAAAAAGCTAAGGAGAAAAGATAGATATAAAATAAAAAAATAAAATAAACAAATAAAAAAAAGGAAGGAGCGAGGGACGAATGGAGGAAGAGAGGAAGGAATAAGGAAAATAATAATAATAAATATAAAATAAAGGAAAGAGGAAAAAGTGACGATGAGAAAAGATTAAGATATAAAAAACAAAACAAAAAATTAGGAACAGGAAAAGGTGTGTCATTATTTTCCTCTGTTTTGCCAATACAAGTGTTCAGACTGAATACATAAAAAACTAACTTTGCTTTAAGTATAATATTTTTATCGCATAATTGCAGCTCATATGAATGTATAATTAGCTAATTCTTTGATATTGTATGTGTAGGCTATTTGTGTTGCCAGTGTTGCTGTGATAATTATAATACTATGTCCAGTTATTGCCAATATCACCACTGCTATTATAATTACTATCATTATCATTATCATTATCATTAACTCTCTACACACATTTACTTTAACAACTGAACATTCAATCATTTGTTTTTTTACATGATTTGAATGTTTAGCCACCACTACTATTACTGTTATCATTACTATCAACATTATCACTAACACGCACACACAGTAATCTTGACTAATGAACGGTCAATCAATACTTATAAACATGATATGAATCTTTAGCCTTTCGTAACTTCCCGCCTAGAGTATTCAAGAAGATTATACATTATATTTTATATTATACATGTTATTTAGCCAATCAGTTAATGCCATGGGAATACCACACTATAGCTAATGTTTCTATCAAGAAGAATAAAACAGCGAGGGATCAAAGCATACTAATAAAAACAGTTAAGTACCAAAACCTTTAACCTATGCAACTTAACCTAACACACTAATAACTACCTACCCTTGAATTTAACTAACTAATAATAACATGATAATAATAACTACCCTTAACCAACAACCTAACCTTGCAACAACAAAACGAATGAACAACCAAATTTCTCAGCCTGATATGAGTCTTTAGCCTTTCGTAATGCCCCTAAAGTGCTCAAGTATAAGAATGCAACAGCGAGGCAACAAAAGTAATCATACGTATAAAAACAATTACCGAAGCCTCGTCCACCTTATCCACCTTATCCACCTTGCACAACAGAACACAGGTGGAAGCATAACAAACCTTCTATAACTAACACTACCTTCTCTATATATGAACCTAATAAACAACACAGATGAACGGGGACTGCCTGGCCATAACACTGCAAATATATAGATCATAAAACACCACCATGGATTAAATAACACATGAAAAATAACACGCCAAAAATTGCTGATAAAAAAACAAATACCATCCCCCCCCCCCACCACCCAAAAAAAAAACCTGAATATCCTGTACAAAATAGTGATTCCATTAAGCCAAACAGACGTACTTCCTAATTGAATATATTTTTTTGTTTGTATGTGAATAAAGTAAAAAATGTAGAGATGTGGAACAGTAATTACAACAGTAGGAAAAGAATATTAAAACGTGTATATCAAAATAAATGAAAATGACTTTTTTATTTCACATTCCTTTGTTTGCTCCCTACTCCCTACTCCCTACTCTCTCTCTCTCTCTCTCTCTCTCTCTCTCTCTCTCTCTCTCTCTCTCTCTCTCTCTCTCTCTCTCTCTCTCTCTCTCTCTTCTCTCTCTCTCTCTCTCCATTTACCATTCCATCTCTTTTCTCTGGTTCAATTTCCTTCATGTTCTCCCTTCCTCTTTTCCATTTTCCCTCCCTCCTTCCCTCCCTCTCTCCCTCCCTCCCTCCACCCTTCATCCCTCCCTCTATTTACCTCTTCCCCTTTCATAGCCTCATTCCCCTCATTCTTCCCTACCTCTTCATCTCCCCTCACTCCGTCCATCCCTCCCTCCAAGCCATTGAGGCAAAAGTTAGAGTCTGACGTACCACTGCCATTTCCTCCTCCTCCTCCTCCTCTCCTCCTCCTCCTCCTCGAAATGTTTACCAGACCTTGAAACTACGTAATGTTCCTCCTCCAGCTTAGAAGATAACAATGGAGGAGGAGAGGAGGAGGAGGAGGAGGAGGAGGAGGAGGAGGAGGAGGAGGCAGAGCGAAATGGAGAATGGGTTTTAGACTATGAAGAGAAAAAGGGGAGAGAAGAAGAAACTGCGTACCCAAGGTAAAATTAAAGGAAGTAAGGAAGGCGGGAAAAGGAAAGGGAAAGGAAAGGGAAGGGAAAGGGAAGGGGAAGGAAAAGGAAAGGGAAAGGGGGGGGGGAAGGATGAAAGGATGGAAGGAAGGAAGGAAGGAAAGGAAAGGGGAAACGGGAAAGGGAAAGGGAAAGGAAAGGGAAGGGGAAGGAAGGAAGAAAGGGAAAAGGAAGAAAGGGGGAAGGAAGGAAGGAAGGAAGGAAGGGGGAAGGAAGGAAGGAGGGAAGGAAGGAGGAAAATGGGTTTTTTGAAAACACTAAGAAGTCTTTTTAAACGTCACATTTTAAAAGACACGATACAAAAGTGTGTGTGTTTTTTGTGTGGTGTGTGTGTGTGTGTGGGGGGGTTGGGGGGGGGTGGGTGGTTGGGGGGGTTTGGGGGGTTTGGGTGGGGGGTGGGGGGGGGGGGGTGGGGGGGGGGGGGGGGGGGGGGGGGGGGGGGGGGGGGGGGGGGGGGGGGGGGGGGGGGGGGGGGGGGGGGGTGTGTGTGTGTGTGGGGGGGTGGGTGTTGTGTGGGGGGGGGGGGGTGTGTGTGGGGGTGTTTTTGTGTTGTGTGTGTGTGTGTGTTGTGCCATCTACGCTCTAAGTAGGTAAACAGACAGACAGACGTAAAAAAGAGAAAAACAAACACAAATCCACACGTTTTACATTTACACACACACACTTTACACACACAACCCCCAAAACCACACACACACAAAACACAAAACACACACACACACCACAAAAACCACACACACCCCAACACACCCCAAGGAAAACCCCACAAACAGACAAACAAAAACACACACACCACACACACACCCCACACACACACACCCAAAACACAAAAAAACAAACACAAAACGGGCCACACAAAAAAAACAAAAAAAAACACCCACACACCACACCCCAACACACACACACACACCCCACACACACCACACAAACAGAAACCACACCAACACAACACCAAAACCACAAACACACACACACACCACACACATACAAAACGGGAAACACACAAAAAACCACAAAACACACACACACACACACACACACCAACACCCCAACAAAACACACACACACACAAAACCACACACACACACACACCGAAAAAAAACCAAAAAAAAAAACCCAAAAATAAAAAAAAACCAAAAAAAAAAAAAAACGTTCTACTAAAAATTATTAAGTTCAGAGGGATGCAAAAAAATTAATAATAAAAATTTAATAATAATAATAATAAAAATTTAATTAATAATAATGTAAAAAATAAACCCCATAAACAAAAAGGCTAATAAGTGAACCCCCTGTCGTTTTATTTAAAAGGGCTTTTTTCCCCTTACAGGTTATGGCAAGGCTCAAAAGATTCCCTAGGGCGGAGGACATTCCCCCTAGATACCGCCTATTTTTTAAAAGGGTAAGGTATTTAAAGCCCTCCCCTCTCTCTCTCTTCTCTCTCTCTCTCTCTCTCTCCTCTCTTCTCTTCATTCAAGAGTAAGGTATTTTAGCTCTCTCTCTCTCTCCCCTTCTTTCTTTTCTCCTCTCTCTCTCCTCTTTCTCCCCTTCTCTCCTCTCTCTCTCCCCCTCTCTCTCTCCCCAGCAGGGGGTAGTGGTATTTTTCCTGCAAAAACCAGTTTTAGCATGCCCTTTAAACGTAGATTTTAGCCCAAAAAAGCCCATAAACGATATCTACACACACCCCACACACACCCCACAAAAACAAACACAAAAATTTTAACATACACCTACACCCATACCCCAAAACACATACCCACACAAAACACCAAAACCCCACTTTACCCCACAACAAACACACAAAACACAACACACACACACCACACACCCCAGTCCCACCACACCGCCCACACACCACCACCCCAACACGCAAAACCGCACAAACACCACCACACAAAAACACACACACACACACAAAAACACCTAAGCAAATTTCAAAACATTATCCCCCTGCCCCTAAAATACAATTATTTAAAAGGGTTTACAGAGAGAGAGAGAGAGGGGAAAAAAAATAGGAAGGCAAAGGGCGAGAGGGGGAAAAGGGGAGAGTTGGGGGAAAAGAAAAAGGGGGAAAAGAGAGGGAGGAGAAGGGGAGAGGGGAGGGAGAGGAAGAAAAGGCCCCCCAAAAAGATTTAAAGGGGAAATCACGTAATTTCTCACGAAAAGGTAGGGTGGGAAAAGTGTTTTTGAATAAAAAAGAGTACGGGGGAAAGGGTTTTCTGAGAGTAGAGTAAGGCGGTGTAATGAGATCATAGTTACGGCAGAGAAGACACGGGGGAAGAGTGTTCTTGTAATGCTGTTAAGTACACAAAGATACGAAGGCGTTTTATGTTTCCTTGTTATTTAAGAGTGAAAGTGGTGGCGGGGATTGCCTCAGGTGTTGCATTGTAGCTGCTTTATTTTCTTATGTTTTTATGTTCTTATTACTGTTTGACTTTGTGTTTGAAAGGTATTGTTGCTGGAAATGTGTTGTTTAGGTGCCTGACAGGTATTATAGAAGTGTTAGACGTGGTGCCGATATTGAACAAGTATTGAACAGGTGTTGGACAAGAGTTGAACAAGTGTTGGAAATGTGTTTGAAAGTTGGTGAAAGAAATGTATTGTTGTTGAAAATGTGTTGTGCAGGTGTTGTACAAGTGTTACACGTTGTGCGATATTGAACAAGTATTGAACAGGTGTTGGACAAGAGTTGAACAAGTGTTGAAAGTTGTTGAACAAGTATTGGACAAGTTTTGGACAGTGTTGGACATGTGACGTACATAATAATGGTAGAGAATAAAGATACTTCAGGTATTGATTCCTCTTTTAAGCTATTGTAAACTCCATTTGGTATGTAAATAATTGAGAAAATGTGAGATTTGTTAATACTAAAGATATATAATAAGACTAGCTGCAAAGCCGCCCTCCTGGCGGACTTTTTGGCTAGCTCCTGCGGAGGGCTATTAGTGGTGGGCCCTTGGCCCACCACCTGTGTTTGGTGGGCCGAAGGCCCACCAAACACGGACTTTCCAGATAGCCCCTTCTAACTTTCCTGAAATCACGGATGTAGAAATGTATGTATTCCCCCCACCCATTACCCATCACCCCCCACCCATTCACTCACCCATTACCCATCACCCCCCACCCATTCACTCACCCATTACCCATCACCCCCCACCTATTACCTCACCCATCACCCATCATCCCCAACCCATCACCCCCCACCCATTCACTCACCCATTACCCATCACCCCACCCATTCACTCACCAATTATCCATCACCCTACATCAAGGTTTCCTCAATTCTCGCAACCCACTTTTTTTTCACAATAAAAAAAAAAAAAAAAATGATCGGATCTCATAATTGGGCTTAAAACCTTCCCCTGGTCAACCCGGTTCTAAAAATGTGCCATATGAGTTGATTGCGCCACGGGGGGCGGAACCTATACCAGACACACACACACACACACACACACACACACACACACACACACACAGACAGACAGACAGACAGAGAGACACACTTTTGCTTATATTATTATAGATTACCCATCACCCCCCACATATTCCCTCACCCATCACCCATCACCCCAAACCCATCACTCCCCACCCATTCACTCACCCATCACCCCACACCCATTACCCATTCACTCACCCATTACCCATCACCCTACATCAAGGCTTCCTCAATTCTCGCAACCTACTTTGTTTTCACAATTCTCGCTAATAGGCTGCTAAAAAAAAAAAAAAAAAAAAGGGATCGGATCATCTCATAAGTGGGCTTATGACCTTCCCCTGGTCAACCTGATTCCAAAAATGTGCCATATGAGGTGTTTGCGCCACGGGGGGCGGAACCTATACCACACACACACACACACAGACAGACACACTTTCGCTTTTATTAATATAATAACTAGCCGCAAAGCCGCCCTCCGGGCGGACTTTTTGGCTAGCTCCTGCGGAGGGCTATTGGTGGTGGGCCTTCGGCCACACCTGTGCTTGGTGGGCCTTCGGCCCACCAAAACACGGACTCTCCAGATAGCCCCTTCTAACTTTCCTGAAATCATGGATGTAGAAATGTATGTATTCCCCCACCCATTACCCATCACCCCCCACCCATTCACTCACCCATTACCCATCACCCCCCACCCATTCACTCACCCATTACCCATCACCACACACCCATTCACTCACCCATTACCCATCACCCCCCACCTTTTCCCTCACCCATCACCCATCACCCCCAACCCATCACCCCCACCCATTCACTCACCCATCACCCACACCCATTACCCATCACCCACCCATTCACTCACCCATTACCCATCACCCTACATCAAGGTTTCCTCAATTCTCGCAACCCACTTTTTTTCACAATTATCGCTAATAGGCTGCTAAAAATAAAAAAAGTGATCGGATCATCTCATAATTGGGCTTAAAACCTTCCCCTGGTCAACCCGGTTCCAAAAATGTGCCATATGAGGTGATTGCGCCACGGGGGGCGGAACCTATACCAGACACACACACACACACACACACACACACACACACACACACACACACACACAGACAGACAGACAGACAGACAGACACACTTTCGCTTATATTTACTATTACCCATCACCCCCCACCTATTCCCTCACCCATCACCATCACCCCCAACCCATCACCCCCCCACCCATTCACTCACCATCACCCCCCACCTATTCCCTCACCCATCACCCATCACCCCCAACCCATTCACTCACTCATCACCCACACCCATTACCCATCACCCTACCCATTCACTCACCATTACCCATCACCCTACATCAAGGTTTCCTCAATTCTCGCAACCCACTTTTTTTTTCACAATTATCGCTAATAGGCTGCTAAAAAAAAAAAAAAAAAAAAAGTGATCGAATCATCTCATAAGTGGGCTTATGACCTTCCCCTGGTCAACCCGGTTTCCAAAAATGTGCCATATGAGGTGATTGCGCCACGGGGGGCGGAACCTATACCACACACACACACACACACACACACACAGACAGACACACTTTCGCTATATTTATTATAGATGATTAATCTATGACGTAACAATAAATAGCATTTTAAGTATTAAAGGACGTTTTCTCTCTCTCTTCTTTTCCTTTTTCCTCTTTTTCTCTCTCTCCTCTCT
>JACEEZ010009337.1:252831-260037 GCA_016584305.1 Chionoecetes opilio | reverse complement strand
GATTATGCACGATTCTATGAACATACCTCAACCTCTTTTTACAACATTACACTCACTACAAAAACCTAGTTTTGGCAGATTAATGAACACTTGAAACTTACCACTAACTTATTTTAAAATGAGAGTATATATAAAATAATCAACTGTGAAAATATAGCATTACTACAACAACCACATCACAGCTATCCAACACGCACCCATCATAACATCCGTATACCATTGCATCATCTAACAATTTTTCAACATTCACTATCCTATCTTGGTCCCAAAACGTGGAATGCTATCCCTGATCATATAAAAACTCTACCCTCACTATATTCTTTTAAAAAACAACTAAAAAAGTACATACTGGAACAATACTAAATGCAGTTATTGAAAAAGTAATAATAAAACATCATGGATATGTGCATGTGTATGTATATGTATATGTGTACAAGTGCTGTGTCGGTTATTATGTGTAAGTTACTATGTGATTATATGTATTCTTGGAGTTGTGCCATCCTATTGTTGGCAGTCAAAGGGTTTGGAAGGGTTGGGAGTATATATATTTATATACCTCATCAAGAATGTATTTTAATATTAGGTCTCACCTATAACCATATTTTCATCTACTGCCCAAAAAGCATGCTTTATATGGGCTGCCTTAATGTATACTGAAAAAATCTTAACTATTCTGTACCGTTTATAAGGCATAATAAAATGTTTCAAATGTTTCAAATGTTTCACCTGCCTCGTCGAGAACCTGGGAGACTTCAAGGTCAGTCCCCCCCCCTCCTCTTCCTCCTGCATGTTACCGTATTACCCTATTCCTATGTATTCCTCCTCTATCTCCTCCTCCTCCTCCTTTTCCTCTATCTCCTCTTCCTCTATCTGCTCTTCCTCTATCTCCTCCACCTCTATCTCCTCCACCTCTATCTGCTCTTAGACTTCAAGACTTCAAGGTCAGTGTTCCTCACCCTTTCTTTCTCTCCAGTCTTATTTTTCTTCTTTTATCATCTTATTATGTCTTATTTTCCTATTTTTTGGTTTTCTGTTTATTTTCTCTTTCTCCAGTTAATTTTTTCTTCAGTGTCAACCCCCCCCTCCTCCTCCTCCTCCTCCTCTCTTTCAGTGGCATCTTTTACGTTCCACCTTCTCCCCTTTTCCTCCTTCTAACTACTCCCATTCCTCCTTTCTTCAACCTCCTCCTCTTCCTCTTTCATCCTTCCTTCAACCTCCTCCTCTCCATTATTCCTCCTCCTCTTTCATCCTTCCCTTTCTAGCTCCAACGCTTCCACTAACCATTTCCAACTTCCCTCTTCCCTCCTGTTCTTTACTATGTTTTCCTTCCCTCACTTTTATTCGTCCTTTCCTACTCTTCTATTTTGCTTTATTCTGCCTTGCCTCTCTCCCTTATAACCTCCTACCTTTCCTAGTTTCCTCTACCACTCTTCTTTTCCCTTTCCTTTCCCCTTATACACCTCTGTTTTTACCATCTACTTCTTCCATTATTACTTTATTTTTGCAGACTCCATGAATGATTCTATCTTTCGCTCCTCCCTTTTTGCCATCTACTTTTTCCATTATTACTTTATTTTCGAAGACTCCCTGCCTTCTCCCTCTCCCTCCCATCCCTCTCCCTCTCCTTCCCTCCCTCTTCCTATTCCTCCTCTCCCTTCCTCTCCCTTCCTCTCCCTCCCTCCCCTCCCATCCCCTTGCCTTGCCTTTAACCCGGGTAAAACAATAACTCTCACAACCTTTATTAGACCCCAGTTATAGAGGCAAAGGAGGTCGTGTTTTATATCTTTATAGCCTTACGGACCTTCCTTATTGCAACTGTATTTACTGAGAAAACATGTCCTCTCCTTTCCTTCCCTTATTTAGAAACTTAAGATTCTTGTCCTTTTATATAAACCTTCCAATGTAACCAAGTCCTGAGGCCTTTTAAACTATTCTTGTAACCTTTTATGTCGTCCACGGCTTGTAGTTTTATAGATATTTTCTGTTTTCTTTGTAATAACTTCCATCAGATTTAACGAGATCCTTATTCGTCTCTGTTTGTTTTTCCTTTCATACACACACACACACACACACACACACACACACACACACACACACACACACACACACACACACACACACACACACACACACACACACACACATGACATATTTCGCCGCTAATAACTAGAAGGAAAAGCAAGAATAATAAAGCATGATTAACACACACTACGTACCTTCCATAAATATTTATATATATTTTATATAATATATTATATATTATATATAGAGGAGAGAGAGAAGGAGAGAGAGAGAGAGAAGGGGAGAGAAGAGAGAGGAGAGAGAGAGAGGAGGGGAGGGGGGAGAGAGAGAGAGAGAAAGAGAGAGAGGGGACATAACCACACACACAAGAAGAGGGAGAAACCCCACACACAGACAAAAAACCAACTTCAACACATAGAGGAGAGAGAGAGAGAGAGAGAGAGAGGAAAAGGAGAGAGAGGGGAGAGAGGGGAGAGAGAGGAGAGAGAGAGAGAGAAAAGAGAGAGAGAGGAGAGAGAGAGAGAGAGAGAGAGAGAGAGAGACAAAACCCACACACACAGATAGAGGGAGAACACCACACAGACAAAAACAACCTCTCAAACAGAGAGAGAAGAGAGAGAGAGAAGAGAGAGAGGAGAGAGGGGAGAGGGGGAGAGGGAGAGAGAAGAGAGGGAGAGAAGAGAGAGAGAGAAGAGGAAGGAGAGGGGGGAGAGAGAAGAGGAAGAAGAAGAGAAGAGTATATCCCCCCAAGCCACCCCAGTCCACCACCAAACTACCTCATGAAATTTTGGCAAATTTAATCCCTGTAGCCAAGTCTAAGAGCCACAATTTTTTGGCCTTGCGTTTCCCCGAGCCAAGTAGAGAAATAAGTTATCTCCAACACTACCGCTGTCAGCCTGGTGCTTGGCGGGGCGGCGAGACGGGGCACTGCAGGGAGAAAGAGGTGGTGTGTGCAGGGGGGGGGGGGGGGGGAGAGAGAAGAGAGAGAGAGAGAGAGAGAGGGAGAAAGAAAAGAAGAGAGAGAGAGAGAAGAGGAACACCCCAAAAACATTAACCAGCCACCCCACTCAGCTAGCTAACCAGACAGACATAAAAAAGGGACAAAATATAGCCAAAAAGAAGGCAAAAGGGCAACAGACAGACAAGACAGCCAAAAAGACGGGCAGACAGACACCCCCAGACAGCCAAAAAGACAGGCAGACAGGAACAGACAGCCCCAGACAGCCAAAAAGACGGCAGACAGGGGGACAGACAGACCCAGACACCCAAAAAAAAGGGCAGACGGGCAACAGACAGACCAGACAGAAAAAAAAGACGGGCAGACAGGCAACAGACAGCCCCAGACAGCCAAAAAGACAGGCAGACAGGCAACAGACAGACCCAGACAGCCAAAAAGACAGGCAGACAGGCAACAGACAGACCCAGACAGCCAAAAAGACAGGCAGACAGGCAACAGACAGACCCAGACAGCCAAAAAGACAGGCAGACAGGCAACAGACAGACCCAGACAGCCAAAAAGACAGGCAGACAGACCCAGACAGCCAAAAAGACAGGCAGACAGACCCAGACAGCCAAAAAAAAAAGGTAGACAGCCAAAAAGACAGACAGACAGTTAACTAGCCAGACCATAAAAGGGAAGATTAGACAGGGGACAGACAGACCTAGACAGTCAAAAAAAAATTAGACAGGAAGAGACGCAAAAAGACAGACAGACAGTTAACTAGCCAGACACATAGACGGACAGACTTAGACAGAGACAGACAGACCTAGACAGCCAAAAAGACAGGCAACAGACAAAGACAGCCAAAAAGACAGCGACAGCCAAGCAGACAGCCACAAAGAAAAAACAGACAGTTAGCTAGCCAGACATACTTTGACAGAGACAGACAAACCTAGACAGACAGGCAGGCAGACGGGAGAAGACAAAAAGGGACAGACGACAAAGCCATCCCAAAGAGAGTGACGTAGTCCAGACGAGGAAGAGGGGGGGCAGGACAGGATAAGGAAATGGCGAGAAAGGAGACGGGGCAGAGGAGGTAGATGGACGCAGGAGGAGGGAAAGGGGAAAGTAAGGGGAAGGGTGAAGATTGGGGAGGGGAGGGAGCAAGGAAGCGAAAGAAAGAAAGATGAGAGTAAAAAGAAAAGGAGAGGGAGAAAGAAAGTGAGGAAAGAGATAAGCAGGGGGGTGGGAGCTAGAAAAACAAAGCAAAGGGGATAAAAAAAAAATCCCACGGCAAATGGAGGCGGAAAGAAAGAGCAAAATGAAAGAGGAAACAAGAGAGGCGAGAAGGAAAGAGGAAAAAGAGAAGCGAGGAAAAAACACTGTGGCGAGAATAGTCACCCCTAACCCTCTGAACACCCTTGTAACACCCCCGTAAACCCTGTAATACCTTGTAAACCTTTAACACCCTTTTAAACTTGTAACGCCGGGAAACCCTGTAACACACTATAACACCCTGTAATACCTTGTAACACCCTTGTAACACTCTGTAACGCCCTGTAAACACTCTGCAACACCCTGTAACACATTTTTAACACCCTGTAACACCCCGTAATACCCTTGTAACACCCTGTAATACCCCTGTAATACCCTTGTAACACCCTGTAATACCCTTGTAACACCCTGTAATACCCTTGTAACACCCTGTAATACCCTTGTAACACCTTGTAATACCCTTGTAACACACTGCAACACTGTAACACACTATAACACCCTGTAATACCCTTGTAACACCCTGTAACACCCTTGTAACATCCTATGACACCCTGTAACACCCTTCAGGAGAATATGAGACACTGAGGAAGGGAACAGAATGAGGAGGTGAGACATAATGATAAAAGAGGAGATAGGATAAGGAAGTTAATTAGAAGGAGTAGGAGGGCAAGGAGACGAATCAGAAGAGGGAATAAGGCCAAGGTGAAGAGAAGGAGGGAGATGAGATAAGAGAAGATGATGAGAGAGAAATGAAAGTTGCACAAGACGTCACCACACACACTGAGATCAAAAAGGCACGTGCCTATCCTATCAGAGAGCCTATTGGAGGAGCAAAGCAAGAGTTGTGGTGTAGGTCATGTGGTGGTGGTGATTATGTGGTTAAAGTGGTGGTGGTGGTGGTGGTGGGGTTGTGATGTGGTGGTGGTGGTGGTGGTGGTGGTGGTGGAAGGCAGGGAAGGGTGTTGTGGTGGTGGTTTGGTGGTTGTGGTGGTTGGAGGGGGTGCATATGTGGTGGTTTGTGGAAGGGAAATGTGATGGTGAGTGAAGAAGCTTGATATAAAGTGGTGGTGGTGGTGTGGTGGTGGTGGAGGGGAAGGGTGTTAGTGTGGTTGGAAGAGGTACATATGTGGTGGCTTGCGGAAGGTAAATGTGATGAAGAATGAAGAAGCTTGATTTAAAGTAGTGGTGGGTGTGTGGCAGAGGTTAGGGATGGAAGTATAGTCTATTTTATTAAATATGATCAAAATGCACCAAGGAGGCCACGCTCCCTGCCTTCCCCTGTTCGGGTCAACCCAAGGAACTTACAGAGTCAATGACCTGTAGGGGTGATGGCCAAGTTGATGCCTCTACTGAAAGGCAAGTAATGAAAGGCGGAATGCAAGGAGCGAGTGAGCAACAGCATTGTGTCCATGTAAACATTATCAAAGACGTGTTGGTGACAGGCAGACACACGTACATACACATCCAATATGATCACATGCTGATAACATATATTACATATAATGATCATTTCTTCTGATATTCTGTATGATTTAGCGTCCCGAAGGAGGAGGAGGAGGAGGAGGAAGAGGAGGAGGAGGAGGAGGAGGAGGAGGAGGAGGAGGAGGAGGAGGAGGAGGAGGAGGAGGAGGAGGAGGAGGAGGAGGAGGATAACATAACTGATAACATGCTGATAACATATAATGATAAAATGTTTCATTATACACGTACATAATTATAATCTCTATCCAGTGCCATAACAACCCCCCATTTGTACGGGACAGCTGATTGGTGCACTCAATGTTCAACAGTGTAGAGATTACTCGTATCATCACCACTGCCAAACACACCATCACCACTACACAACAGTGTACAGATTACTCGTATCATCATCACTGCCAAACACACCATCACCACTACACAACAGTGTACAGATTACTCGTATCATCATCACTGCCAAACACACCATCACCACTACACAACAGTGTACAGATTACTCGTATCATCATCACTGCCAAACACACCATCACCACTACACAACAGTGTACAGATTACTCGTATCATCATCACTGCCAAACACACCATCACCACTACATAACAGTGTACAGATTACTCGTATCATCACCACTGCCAAACACACCATCACCACTACACAACAGTGTACAGATTACTCGTATCATCATCACTGCCAAACACACCATCACCACTACACAACAGTGTACAGATTACTCGTATCATCATCACTGCCAAATACACCATCACCACTACAAAAACAGTGTACAGTTTACTCGTATCATCATCACTGCCAAACACACCATCACCACTACACAACAGTGTACAGATTACTCGTATCATCATCACTGCCAAACACACCATCACCACTACACAACAGGTACAGATTACTCGTATCATCACCACTGCCAAAACACACCATCACCACTACAAAAACAGTGTACAGATTACTCGTATCATCATCACTGCCAAACACACCATCACCACTACACAACAGTGTACAGATTACTCGTATCATCATCACTGCCAAACACACCATCACCACTACACAACAGTGTACAGATTACTCGTATCATCACCACTGCCAAACACACCATCACCACTACACAACAGTGTACAGATTACTCGTATCATCATCACTGCCAAACACACCATCACCACTACACAACAGTGTACAGATTACTCGTATCATCATCACTGCCAAACACACCATCACCACTACACAACAGTGTACAGATTACTCGTATCATCACCACTGCCAAACACACCATCACCACTACACAACAGTGTACAGATTACTCGTATCATCACCACTGCCAAACACACCATCACCACTACACAACAGTGTACAGATTACTCGTATCATCATCACTGCCAAACACACCATCACCATTTACACAACAGTGTACAGATTACTCGTATCATCATCACTGCCAAACACACCATCCCCACTACACAAACAGTGTACAGATTACTCG